>PVJD01001940.1:144109-229218 GCA_004026545.1 Mormoops blainvillei | reverse complement strand
CAGAAAATTCCAAAGCTGAGCTTCTCCTACCTTTGGTTTTCACAGGTAGCTTGGTCCACTGCCCCACACACCCATGACCCCCATAGCAGCCCTCAGAGACCCCTGGGGGGCTGGTGGCTGCCAACTCTGTCAAAGCTGTTGAGACAGCCCAGCCCCATTCATTGTAACTTAGCAAATGTCTTCAGTGCCACTCGGAGGTAGGTCACTCTGACTCTGGTCCCGGGAGTCACAGGAGCCCCCAGAGCACGTCCAGCTCAGCAGAGAGCGAGCCGGGGCGAGACCCATGGGAAGAGCCCACAGAAAGCATGACCTAAGGAAGTTTCCAGTTCCTGCCCCTCCGCCGCGTGCTTACAAGCCTGGCTGACTCTGGGCAGGTTGCCCAGCTCTCTGAGCCTTACTTTCCTCTTCTGTGAAATGGGAGTAATGATAATCCTCCCTTCCAGGGCTGGGGTGAAAAGTGGGATGAATATAAACCCACCGTAGAGTCCTCAGCAAATTCGAGGGGCCATGATTATTCCTGAGCTCAGCTACGTGAAAAATGCATTCGCCTAGTCATAGGAGAAGAGGGCAGGGATGGGGGAGAGAGGGAAGAGGAGATGAGCTGATGGAAAGCACGTCCTCATCTCCAAAAACTCACCCTCTGAGAATGGAAGGGCCAGGGAGGGGGAGGGGAAACTTGCTGTCTGTATTTGGGTGACACACAGATGGTGACCCTCAGAGGAAAGAGAATTATACGAGGCCGTACGCGTGCGGGGGCAGATGCACGCTCTTCAATTTTAAACAGTGAATTTTTAAATGTTTGAAATAAATACTTAAATGATTTTTAACTATAACTTTCAAACATCCTTTTATAATAGGTATCTTGTTAAAATTTTAGTAGACTTTGTGCTTTAGAACAGTTTCAGACTTACAGAAAGTTGGAGCTGAGAGCGGAGAGAAGTCCAGCTGCCCCGCACTGTTCCCCCATTGACGTCGTACGAGAGCGCAGTGCGCTCGTTGCTATTAATGTGCCCGTGTGGATGCATTATCATTAACCAAAGGGCATAATCTGAGGGTGCCGGGGGCCACATTATTCAGGTGTCCTCATTTTTTTACCTCACGTCCTTTTTCTGTTCCAAGATCCCGTCCAAGACTCCACCTGGCACATACTGGAGGTCGCGTCTCCTTGGGCTCGTCTTGGCTGTGACAGTTTCTGGGTGCTCCTCGTTTTCGTGATCTTGATAGTTTTAAAGGATACTGGTCAGGAACTTTGCAGGGGGCTTTTATAAAAAATACCGCCCGTAGTTTTTTGGTTTTTTGTTTTTTTTTAAGTACTAGAAAATAAGCGTTGGCTGGTATGATGGAGAAAGTAAATACAGTTTTTTCTCTTAAAAGTGATCGCTTTCCCCCACCCCCCACCCCGCACTCTCCCCTCCCGCGCAGCCCCTCCCACCCTCCTGGGGCCGACACTGGGCGGCCATGAGTCATCATTTCCTCTGGCTTCTCTTTTGGTTACAAATGTTCTGTCTCAGACCGGCTCCGAAGCAGGGCAGGGACCAGTCCCTAACTCTATCATTTTGCCCCAGGCCCCTGCCCCCGCCTTGGCCATCACGGATTAGGGTTCCCGGCCCCTCCGAGGGTCTGAAGGGCGAATCTTTCCTGGGCCGTCCCTGACCGCCCCTCCCCAGAGTGTGGGAGCTGGCAGAATCTTCCCAAGAGACGTCCCCCACTGTCCCACAGGCCCCGGGGGTGGGGGCTGTGGTTCCACCAGCCCCTCATGGACCCACGGATCAGACTGTGACTTTGGCTTGTTGGGGTGCCCCCTGGGCCAGGTGCCAGGCCACATCCCTGGGCCTCAGGCCTCTGTCGTTGAGGAGAGAGGGTTAGATCAGACTTTCCTAAGCCCCTGCTACTCCTGTGACGATGGGATCCCTCCCCGCTGGCAGATGCTCTGCCCTACACACACCACTGCCACTACCGCCACCCCCTACCCTGCTCTGGGCACCCTGTTTGTGAGCTCCCAGGGCTCAGATCACCCCCAGCTATCAGCCTGGTGGGCCCGACCTCCATGCCATTGCCTGCATTTTGCCACCCCGGCCACAGGGAGATTTTGTCCAGGAAGCCAAGAAAATAGATGCCCTCCTGCCAGTCCCTCCAGGAGGTGGGAATTGGGAGGAGTCCACATTTCCCCGTGGGGCGGGGGGTCGTCAGCAGCCAGGGCCAGGCTCCCTTTTCTCCTGAGTGGGGGCCTGTGAGGCACCAGGGCTGGGGCGAGCGGCGTGGATGTGACTGCATCTGCCGGGAAGGTGTCCCATCTGCTGGGGTCCAGGAGATAAATGCTCTGACATCCGGCAGTGACTCTTGGGACCCCGGCTGCTAGGAACAGGGGCACAGAGATGAAACCTGCACCAGGTGGCTTCCTCCTGGTCCATGGCCTGGCTGAGGGCAGGACAGGGCTCAGCTGCCTGGGGCGACACCCTTCTGAGAGTCCGGGTGTCGCCACCCGAATTGAGGGCGTGCAGCTGTGAACCTCAGCATCCTCAACTCCCTCCCCACTTCACTTCTCACTCTGAGGCCTCCTCCCGCGGGGACAGCAGGGGACAGGAAGGGAGAGGGGACACGTGGTTCGAATCATTTGCTCCTGCCCCACACTCTGTGTGCAGTTCACAAAAGGAGGCTGAAGGCCTCCCTGGAGTGTGATTCGAATGGGGCCTCTCCTCTCCCTCTGCAGCTGCTGATATAAATGCGTCATGACTGCACGTGGGGGGATTCCGGTTCAAGGTACCCTTGTCTGGGCTGTTGCCAGGCATGAAACAGTCAAGGGAGGGACGGCCCTGTGTGACTCATCAGCCACCATCTCCCTTGCCTGGGCTTCTGACTGGGTGTGTGCGTTTCCTCTAGAAAAGCCCCTCCCCACCAGCTCCCAGGGGTGGCCCTCAATTGGCTGCTCAGGGCTTCCGTCCCCTCCCTTCCAAAGCTAAGACTCCAGTGGCCCATGCGTCCCCTGTCCCTGGGCTTCACAGGCCATGGGACATAGGCAGAAGTGTCAGGTCTGCCAGGGATTGTCCAATACAGTATCTCAGAAAGGGTCAAATTTAGCCAGAAGCAGCACCGATGTCTTGGCCCAGTTATCATTTATCTAGCTGTCCCCGCGGAAGGCAAGGAATAAAGCCCAAAGGAACGAGACACAGGACTAGCGAGATTTCAGCCAGAGCAGGCTTCCTGACCTCGGCCCTGTGGGCATTTGGACCCGGTAGTTCTCCCCTTCGTGGTGTCGTGCGTGCTGTGGGCCGTGCAGCAGCGCCCGTTCCTGGCCTCTGCCCACCAGGTACGCCAGCACCACCTCTCCCCAAGCGTGACAATCAAAGAGGTCACAGACGTTGCCCCAGGTCCCCAGAGTGGGGGTCGTGGTGGCCCCGTGGAAAACCACCGATAGAATGGAGGGGTGTGAAAAGAGTGTATGGAAACAGAAGTACCAGGGGGACAGTAGAGGACCCGGGGAAGGGACCGTCCAGTGAGAGGTCGCCGTGTGGGCAGCGGTTGTGGTAGCTGGCCGGTGAGCTGCCGGAGGCCGGCTTCACACCTACCGCAGCCACAGGTAGGCGTAAAGGTCAGCGTCTTAGAAAAGGAGAGGCAACAGTGGCCCCGCAGTGGGAGCCGGGCGCATTGCTGGGATAGCTGGCCTTGTGGGGGAGGAGCTGCTTTGCAGCCAGGGAGAGGGCGCCCGCCCTGTTCCCAGAGGACGCTCCCTTGCGGGGGCTGCCTGGTTCCTCAGCCTCCCGGACCAGGCACGCGGCGTGCCCCGGGGACCACAGAGGGGCTGCCACAGCCCCCAGACGTTGCCATCTTTCTG
The DNA here is from genome assembly GCA_004026545.1 of Mormoops blainvillei. Lineage (NCBI taxonomy): Eukaryota > Metazoa > Chordata > Mammalia > Chiroptera > Mormoopidae > Mormoops > Mormoops blainvillei. Next base: position 225,386 of record PVJD01001940.1, on the reverse strand, counting down.
TGCCGGCTCCGCTCTCTTGCGGGCACCTCCCCGAGCGGCAGGTGCAGCTGTTGTCCCTGGCCAGGCACAGATTTCGGGAAGACCCCTGTCTCCTTACGCAGGGATCTAGCATGTAACAATCCATCCCCCCAAATCAGTGGCATGCGACAGCAATAATCATCTCGTCGTTCACTCTCTCGTTTCTGAAGCGTGGCTGGGCTCAGCGGGCGACTCTTGGGGTCTGTCACACAGTGAGAAGGGGCCGGTGCTGGGGTCCCTGGAGGCCCCTCACCCCCATGTCTGGTGCCTGGGCTGGGGCTCCAGGGTCCTTCTGTCTCTTATGTGGCCCCCTCCCTGGACTCTCTGAGGGACCTAGACCTCCTACACAGTGGCGCACGTCCCTAGAGAGTGCCTGGGAAGCTGTCTCGCTTTTGATGACCTAGACTGGGAAATCACTTGTGCCATACCCTGTCCATGGAGACGGGCGGAGTCCTGCCCAAGTTCAAGGGGAGGGACACCGATTCCATCTCTTGGCGGGGAGGCGTGAGGGTCTAGAAGAGCCAGAAACACTGTGGCCACCACTTTGGAAGATGCACAGGCACCCGTTATTCATCGTTCCCTTTGAGTAGTGACTCCTAGCTCTTTACCAAGGGGGACTGGAGGCTGCCTAGACCCTAGTGGGTGTGTGCCCTGCGACCTCCCGTGCGAAGGGCAGAGGGGCACTCGGCTAGCTGGGCCAGCTATGCCCGCTTGAGGGTGTTCTCCCGGGCCAAGCATCCCTGAGCCACCCTGCCCGGCCCAGGGGCTCTGGCCCCAGGCCAGTCCGTGGCCTCTGCGTCCTTTCGGTCAGCTCAGTGGGTGACGGGAAGAGAAGTGGTCTAGGACTTCAGGCAGAAGAAAAGAAAACCAGTGTCCTTTCTCTGCATAAGACCCCTGCCTCTGCCTGCGCCCCCAGCCTCCATCCAGCCCTCTCCTTTCTGGGACTTTCTTGTCTCGCCCAGTCTCCCCCGGCACCTGTCACCCATTAATTACTCCAGGGCCAGGCCTAATTCCCCCCGGGGGCCTACTCTGGGTGCCTGCCCAGCTACCATCTGCTCTGGACATTGCTGCCAGAGACCCTGTCACCAGGGAGGGGACAGCCCAATGGTGGGAACGAACAGTTAAATGACAAATGAAATAGAAGTGTTGGTCACGCTCTCGTGGGGATCAGGAGGGGCGCGGTGCGGGGTTAGGAGGGGCCCCCGGGACGACTAAGGATAGAGAGAGAACAGCTTCCTCTGCGCTGAGGAAGCCGGGCGCCGGGGAGGCCCTGGCCCCACAGGGAGCTGCTCTTCCTGGAAAGTGCCAGTGCTCAGTGTGCCCGAGTGTCCAGTGCAGGAGGCGAAAGGGTGAGAAGGGACCTCAGCTTAAGTCCCCCGGAGGTCAGTTCAGAGTGTGGAGCAGGTGGAAGCCCAGCCTCGCCTCTGGCCTCAGCCCTCCTCATGCACCCAGCCCCCCGACCCCGCCTGTCCCTTTCTGCTGCCCCCTCCTGTACTGTGCTGCACCCCACACCTGTGGGTCTCTGCCCTCGACCTTCCCTCCGCCTGCAAGGGTTCCCCAGTCTGCCTCCATCCCGCCCTCCTTAGCTCAGTCCAGAGCTCTCCTCTGAGCAGCCCGCCCAGCCGTCCCCTCCCGCGGCCTGCCCACACTACTCGGACTTGAAGCCCAGGGCTCACCTCCATCTTCCACGATCACCTGTTTCCATGGCTGTCCTCACGCTGGCGCATGAGCCCGCTCAGAGTGAAGGCCTCTCTTCTCCAGACCTCGCATGGGCCTGGCCCCGCTGGGCAGTGAGTGAGCGAACGGGACCTTGAGATCAGATGGAGGGAAAGAGAGGCAGGGACGTCAGAGTTGGCGCAGGGCAGGTGCTTGGAGGCTTTCTCAGGTGACACAGCAGGTCAGGCCACAGGAGGGAGAGAGGTGACAGTGAGGGGCACTGAGGCCGGGAGGGCTTCTAGAAGTGGGGGGCGGGCCTGGGGCACCCTCTTCTGTGGGTTGTGTGCACATGTGCGCGTGTGCACACAGTTGGTTTACTTCACAAAGCACGTGCTCCACTGTGTCACGGTCCCCGCCTTCTCAGAACTTGGACGGTCAACAGGCCCCTGTGTTCAAGTGTGTCAGAGCCATAGCAGGACAGGTGGGACTGAAAGGAAGCCCAGCATCGCCGCTTCTCGGCTGTATTTTTCCTGTTTGTGGAGGGAACGGGGGATAGTGGAGGGAGAGACACAGAAAGTACAGGACAAATATTGTGCTGTCCTCTCTCAGAAAAACCTCCAACAGCCGCCAGTGTTAGTAACCCGGCCACATCCCGCTCCCCGCCAGGGGCCCCGGGTGACCCCGGAGCTGACCTTCAGGAGTCAGAAACCCAGCCCCAAGGAGACAGCTCTGGAAATTTACTGCCAGGGCTCTGCATGAATTTATCTTTTCAGAAGAGGGCTCTGGGGCATAAAGGAGGCCATTCATGGGGTCTGCTTGGCAGCCAGCACCGCCACCGGTGCTCAGACGGGCCTGCGCAGGCCCACGGCGGGGGCTGTGCGTGCCCGGGGTGCCCCCGCCGGGGCCAGGGTGATGAGGCCGCCGCAGGCAGTTAAACCTTTGTCCAGGTAGACCCAGGCCGCCTGCGTCCAGAAGGGTGAGGCAGCTGTGCTTCTCGGCCCCAAAATCCAACTCGAACTTCCTTCTCCCAAGCAAATTAGAAGAAAAAGGGGAGACTTGGATTTGGAGGGCAGTCCCTGGGGGCGCAGGAGCAAAAGTGGCTTAAGTCATCTCAGCAGGTGGCCAAGGGTGGGCCAGAGTGAATGTTGCTAAATGGTCGTGGAACAAATGAACAAATTAATACGTAAATAGTCTGTGGCAGACACCAAAACAGTAGAATTATTCAGTGCAAACCCCCACAGCTCAGGCAGGCAGGGAGAGGAAGTGATTATCACCCTGCAGACATGGGAGGCGGCAGGAGGCCAGAGGGAGGACATTGGGTTCTTAAAGGCCCCTCTCACCTGCTGCCTGGTGTTCCGTGCAGGACAAAGCAGAGACTACAGAGCAGCCTCGCCCCAGGGACTGTGGCTCTCAGGCCCAAATGAAAGCCCCAAACATCCCTGGGGCAAGTGAAGGGGGGATGTCAGCAGTCCCAAATGAGCTTCTCTCAGGCCCCGTGCGGGGGTGCCGCAAAGGACTTTTGAGTCAATTCGGTTGTATGGACAACCTCATCAGCGCTCATTCTTTGTTTTTATTTACTCACTGCTAGACACTGGACACCCCGTTCCAAGAGTTTGTGGGGGGGGGGGGGACCTTATGCACTTAGCGGGTTACAGCCTTTCTGTGCCTCCTCCACCCCCTTCTTTCCTGTCTCAGTCACAAGCCCCGCCCCACCCCTTGTCATCCTGAGCTGTCACCCTTCGGGAACAGGACTGCCAAATGTGCCCACGGGGCACGTAACATGTCCTCAGTCCAGACCACCTCTTTTGGGTCTTGGTTTTCTCTCCTATAACATTAGAAATAAAAACAGTCAGCACTTAGAGACACTGTTCTTAATGCTTTACATGTTTTCTCCCACTTCATTCTCAACCGTGTGATGCATTTTACTACTATTGAACCCCTTTTATATGAGGAAACTGAGGCACAGTGAGAGTAGTTTGCCCCAGGATAGAGCCAGGATTTGAATTTGGAGTTCTGGCTTCAGGGTTTCCGAACCTTTTGGGGAGGGAAACCTGGCTCCTCCCTAGAAGAATTCATAAATTCATACTTGCAAAATTAGCACAAAATGTTTGGGGTTCCAGCTCTCCGAGGCTCACCCACAGGCCCCTAGCTTCCCTCCCTCATCTGATCCTAGCAACCTCCGGAGGGTATGTGAGTTTTATTCTCCCTGCGTGGCTGAGAAAACATGGCTCAGAGAAATAGAGACCCGTGCCCAAGTTCACACAATCGTTACTGGCAGAGCACAATTTAAATCCAGGTCTTCTGACCACAGATTCGGTGCTCATCCCCACCCACCTCTGCCCGGGCCTCCTGGGGCCCCTTCAGGTCTTTCCACTCGCCTCCCTTCTGGCTTGGGCGTGTGCCGCAGGCTCAGTGTGGCTGTTGGGAGCCCGCGGCACCACCCGCCCTGTGCCCAGCTCCTGTGTCCAGCAGCTGGGTAACGGCCCACCCAGGCCACTCTGCCCTGTGACCTGCCTTGGTGAGGGAGCACCCCAGCCCCAGGCTTACTCGGGACCCTTAGCACCCAGGCTGGCCCTCCCGGCGGGCAGGGACCCTGCTGGCAGTTTGCTGGCCTCCTCCCAGCTCAGTGCCCACAGAGAGGGCTCCTGTGTCCCCCCAGAATGCCAGGCACATGGCCCCAGAGAAGTAGGGGGCGTGGGAAGGGCCTTCCCTAGGTGCTGGGCTGGAGGAACAAACCCAGCCAAACGGGACTGAGAGGACAGCCAGGAGCCCGGAATCTGGGGTGCGGAACCCCGAGAGGGCGGGGTTGCGGCTGGTTCCTCCTGCTGCCTGGGGGCAAAAGCGTGTGTGGGCAGGTGAGACAATGGAGCAGGTGAGACAGGAGAGCACCCAGCCGGATGTGGAACCGGTGAGGGCGGAACCGAGCAGGACGCAGCCTGGGCCAGGGAGTGCGTCTGCAGGGCAGATTACTGGATGTAGACTCCTCACTGGGGCCTGTGACATCCTGAAGTCGTCTTTGTAGGGACCGCACTGGCTGTGCGCCTGACAGGGCCGGAGAGCGCTCATCCCCCACGACCCCCGCAAGAGGATCCCCCGTTGATTTTTTTTCTGCGCCTTTTGACCTTTACAGTCTGAAAGGTGAAAAATGATATCCCAGTAGTTTGGCTTTACATTCCTTTTGTGATGAGTGAGACTGAGCACCTTTAAAATGTGCGAGATTTTAACGTTTCCTTCTTCCATGAACTCTGCCTATGTCTTTGCCCTTTTTGCTTTTGCTGACCTCTCACTTTTTTCTGTGTATATGCTTGAAAGGTTTATATATAACCTTTGGTCTGGGATCTGCGTAACAGGTAGTTTTCCATTATTTTCTTAGTTTGACCTTGCTGCTTAGTTTGACGTCATTTTTTTTTTTTTACTTTAATGTAGTTAAATTCATCATTTAAGAATTTTATCACTTCCAGGTTACAATTTGGTAGCTGAGCTCCACTCTTAGGTTATAATAGAGTTCTCCAGCAGCCTCTTCTAGAATGTTTATGGATTTACAGAAGTTTTTACATTTATAATGTTATCATAATATAAATTTATGAACCTGTAAATTAAAATATATGATACAGCCTTGGGCGGGGGGTTCGGTTGGTTGGAGCGTCAGCACGTACTCCCAAAGCCCAGGTCATGGGCTCAGTTCCTGGTCAGGGCACAGACCTGAGTGGTGAGTTCAATCCCAGGTCGGGGCCCGTACAGGAGGCAGCCGGTGGATGTTTCTCTCTCACATCGATGGGTCGCTCTCCCCTTTCTTCTCTCTCCAAAGTCAATAAACGTATCCTTGGGTGAGGATTAAAAAAATAATACAAATAAAACATATATATCAATACATAAACAAATAATATGCAAATAATACAGATGTCTAGATGGACCATACTTATATGTGAATATAATAAAATATATATTTACGATATAGAATGTTACATGTTTACATAGAAATATTATCCCATTTGAGAATTATTTTGAGAATTTATCCCATTTGAGAATTTACAAGATGGGCTATAGCTTGATTTTTTTCTTGCTATCTGGTTCATTGTTCCAACTCCACTTGTGAATAATTTATCCTTCCTAATTCCTACGTTTGGAACTGTCCCTGGGCTTTCTGTTCTGTGCCATGTGTCTGCATGTCAACTTATGCACAAGCGCTGTCCTATTCTAACCCCTGTAGCTACATACATGTTGCCAATCCCTGAGAGAGGTAGACTTCCTTCCCTTTGAGATTTTTCCTGGCAGTACTTTATGCTTCATTCCCTCTTATTTATAAACTTTAGAATCAGCTCAGTTCCAAATTTAAAAAACATCCTCTTGCTATTTTTACTGGGATTGCATTAAATTTAGAGACTGACCTAAGAGCAAGTGGCATTTTTATGATGATGACTCTTTGTGGCCAACAAGATGGGCCACTTCTTAAACAGGGTGAGTGAGCACCTCGCCTTTGCAGGCAGGACGGTGCCCTTGGACTTGGCTCTAAGGGTGATCAGCCAGTGAAGGGCAGACCACACTGGTCGGAGGACCTTGACCACTGCTGGAGAGAACAACAGGTGTCGGAAGCTTTCTGTGATCAGATGAGGAAACGTGGCCAAGTCCCGCCCCGAAGGGGACCCTGATCTGTGCATTGGGGGCAGGTGTCCGGATTCTGGAACAGGGAGCAGGTCGTGTGCAGATGCTACCTTGAAGGAGCAGTGCCTTGCCATCCAGGGACACAGCTCGAGCGCAGCTCCAAGGAGCCAGGGAAGAAGTACCCTGACTCACTTCCCCTCTTTCCTCTGATTTCCAGGGCTCCCCACGGGCCAGACCCATGATTTGGGTTCACGGGAATCACGGGAGCCCGTGATTCCACCCACTGAGGTCAGCTCTGGGGCAGGAGGCAGGGCGCGGCCTGAACATGGAGAGGCGAGCAGAAGGCGTTGGGCGCTCACCCGCAGCTCACCTCGATCCAGGCCCTCAGGTCCCCAAGACAGTGGCTCTGAGATAAATGCAGTAAACAGGGACTATCAACAGGTAACCAAGTCTAAACAGACTTTATCCTTGGCCACGAGGGCTACAAACACAGAACACCTGGAAAACCCACCGGGACAGGGAGGCAGGAGCTCCGGGGCACGCCGTTCAGTGACAGCTCTTTGAGGGGTCTGGTGGCCATGCCACCCTCACCTCTGCCAAACCTATCCACACCCAGATCTGTCTTTTTCCATGCGGCAACATGCCGGGGAGGCGTGTTCTGGGGCTTTCCCGGAGCTCAAACCTGTTAGAATCGTGGTGGCTTGGAGCGTTGGTTGTCTGCCCCGTCCTACCGTGTCCTCGCCGGCTGTGCTGGGAGGACACTCCAGTGACCTCTCCAACCAGGTCACCTGTATGGGAGCAAGTCACTGCAGGATTGTCCAGGGGAGAAGGGCTGTCATAAGTCATCTTAGGAACAGTAGATTTGGACCTCGATAAGGAGAACCGGGGATCTGAACCCTCAGCCAGGAAGAGTGGGGCTGAGTGAGGCCACACCTGGGGAGGTATAACATGTTTCCTCGTGGGGAGAGAACCCTCAGGGGAGTACAGCCACCCAGGTGGAGGGAGCAGGAAGTCAGTGAGAGAGCACTGTGCCACCCGGACACCGAGACATAATCGAGTCACCTCTCAAGGACAAAAGTCCCCAAGACAATGTCCTGTGTAGGTGAATTCGAAATTGACACCTATTTGCCAAGAAGACCATTTCGGTTAGATATTAAAAGCACGCACTTTGCTCAGACAGGCCTGACGGGTCACTCATTAACTGGGCCCTTTGACTGAGCCACCAACCTCCTGAAACCTCGGTTCCTCAACTATAGCAAAGGGCGGTCATGCACCTACCTGTCTCGAATTGTTTTGTGACAGTGAAATAGCACAAGGACGCATGGAGAGTGTTGAGCACAGGGCCTGGCACACAGTAGGTCTCCATGAATGTAAACTATCATAATCTGGGTTCAGATCTTCCTACTGAGAAAGCTTATATGAACAGATAATAAATCAAAGAAGTGGGCTGTGTCACAGAACTTCCCGACCTAGTTAAAAATATTTTGCTGCTTGGGTGAGAGAAGAAGGTAAGGAATCCAAAGTATAAAACTGGATTTCAAATGCTTCCACCCTATTAGAAATCTAGAGATTCTTTTTTTTTAGAAAAAAAAATTTTTAAGATTTAACTTATTTATTTTTGGAGAAAAGGTCATAGAGGGAGAAAGAGAGGGAGAGAAACATCAGTTGGCTGCCTCTCACATGCCCCCAACTGGGGACCTGGCCCACAACCCAGGCATGTGCCCTAACCAGGAATCGAACCAGTGACGTTTTGGTTCACAGGCTGGCACTCAATCCTCTGAGCCACACCGGCCAGGGCAGAAATCTAACATTCTTCCAGTGACCTCTAAGTCTCCTTCTACCCCACCATTTGGACAGCTGATGGAAACCTTCATGTGTCTTCACTGCGACATGTCTCTAATTCCTGTCTCCTCTTATCTTTGTTGTGATCTTAGTGCCATGGTCCTGGCTGTGCAATGACAGGCTGCCCTCCTGTTGCCTTAGTGTATTACGTTGCATTGAATAGGTGACGTTTTAATATTTCATGAGCGAATAAACATTAAGGTATTAAAATACTCTATAGGATTTCAGGAAGTTGCCAGTGTGTCACTCCTTATTTGAAATCTGAAAATTGCAGCTGGCTCTTCCTAGCAGGGTCTCTCCCTAGTTACAGAAAGTTGATACTCTTAACCGAGAGAAATCTCTAGAGAGGTATAGTTTTTAAACAAAACCCAGTATTTGGGTTCAGAGGATTTGCAAGTGAGACCTGCCAATTATCTAGTCTATGAACTTTCTGAATTCCAATTTCTTCATTTCCAACAGGTGATGATTAATAATAAGGATAAAAGTCTCATAAGATTTCTGTGAAGATCAAACGAAATGGGGAATGTGTTCTTTGTAAACTGCAAAGCAGTTTGCAAAATGTTAGCTACTTGTTGGTTGGCTTGTGTTTTATTCCTGCTGGTAGAAAGCACGTAGACTAGACGTCGAGAGTCTGGGTTCTGGCCCCCACTCTGCCCCTTCCAGGACGTGCTCCGTGACCTCAAACAAGTCCCTTAATCCCTTGGAGCCACAGGTTCGTCATCTAGAACACATTCAGGGATTATGAATCCTTTTAAAGGAAACAAGTTAAAGGAAAATAGCAAGAGGTGAAAAAAGCAACCCCTTCCAAAGGACGGGGCCGGGGAGGCCTGGCTCCCACCTGGGCGATCAGGAGAGATGCTTCTGAGACGCGAAGGGAGAAAACTGGAAGCCGCGCGCCAGCTTGGGCAGCACACACACTAAAATCGTCAACGATAGAGACGACTCTCCTGGCCCCTGTGCAAGGATCACACGCAAATTCGTGAAAACTGGGAGCCACGAGGCACGGCCACTGATTTCCGGGACGTGGCAAGGGCATCCAGGTCTGGAGGTGAGTTTAATCTGAGATAGGCGTGCCGTCCGCATGAACCTAGATGTATGACCCACCAAAAAAAAAAAAAAAAATTGCACCTCTACCTGAAGCCAGTCCTTCGAACACGTAGTCATTGTCCCACGAATAGCGGCAGCACTGTCACCTGTGACCCCCATGACTGCAAAGGCAATCGACCCGTCCTGCAGACAGACACCTGTGTCATGCCTACGTACATACATGTTGTACATGCATCGACTCCTGGTACTAAGGGAAGCAGAACAGGAGGGCACTGGGGTGGCTTCTCTTTGTTCAGACAGGCTTGGGGCAGCCCTTCCGGGGGCCCTCGGGCATCTGACAGGAGACCGTCAGGAACCATGGGGGTAACTCACTTACGAATTTCTGCCACTGGAATCCCATCACTTGGACCCACTTTATCCACAAGCTTTTCTGCCTCCAGACCCAAAGCCAAGCATTTTGCAAGATTCCTAGAAAATCTCAAATAAGCTCAAGAAAAATAAGAATCATAGGCATCTCCAGGTTCCCAAAGAAGGACTGAAGTCATGAGAAGACCTGAGGTTGGAGGAAGAGGGATGGATTGAAGAGGAAGATCTCACGAGCCCCAGGAACGCGGTGAATTCGTTCTCCAGGATGGACAGTATCATAAGGTCGAGCTGGGAGCTCAGATCGGTGGATGCTCAGGAAAGGCCTGAAGGTCACCTGTTTACCCATCACCTGATTCGTACCGGACAGCATATGGAGTCAGCTGGGGGACAAAACCCCTCTAGGTAGATTTCCATCCCCACCCATCCGGGGGTCCTCCTCTCCTTTCCCATGGCCAGAGCTGAGAACTCTCACTGCCAAGTTCCTCTGCAAACTATGTATTCCCAACATGTGAGAAAGTCTAATTTGATTTATATAAAGGCCAAGTTGACCCAAAAGGGCAGCTCAGGGACTTAACAGAAATACCGTGCCTTTTAAACTTGCAGCTCTTTAACTGTCAGCAATGCACTTAAACCCACAAGCCTTGTCATCTCAGCTTTAACATGGAGATGGTCACGGTCCCATCCTCCTAGAGCCACTGTGAGGGATAAACAAGATAATGAAACTGAAGCGCTTAGGAGAGTGGTGGGCACATATTTATTGAGGAAGGCCTCAGTAAATAACGGCTATTGCCCAAGTTCCCCTAGCAGGCAAGTAGCAGGAACTTGTAGCCCTGCATCATGGGTTAAGGAAGAAGCAAAGTGATCTATTTATGAAACTGAAAGGTCCAAGACAGATCTCGCATCAGGTACAGTTTGATCCAGCAACTCAAGTGATTCCACCAGGACCTGGTTTCTCTCTCTCCAGCTCTCAGCCCCTCTTCCTGTGGAGCGGGCTCTGTTTGTCAGACTGGCCGTCCCTCCCATAGACACAAGGTGGCTTCAGCCACTGCAGACCGTACATCATAACAGAGTCAACAGAAGAGGCCACCTGTCCACTCTTCCCCAGTAACAGTCTCATTTCTCCTCATCAGTCCTGGCTGGGTCACAGCACCTTCCCTGAGCCAACCACGAAAGCCAGAAGAGAATGAGGCAGGGAGAGCCGCAGCCTCACGCTTGGAACTGGGGGCAGAGCCAGCACCACCGAAACCTCACAGCTTGAGAATGTGGGGAGGCTGGTTTCTCAGCACGACCTTGGGGTTACCAGGTGGAAAGCAAATGCCTTGACACAACAGGCAAATCACAGCACCATGCACCCACCCAGCTGAAGGAACCGGAGGGTTTGTTAGCCTTCCTTTGGTTGCTGACTCACTGGGGAGGGCTGTGTCTTCCCTGGCCGCTGGGGGACAGGTCACTGGCACATAGAGACCTCTGCGAGCACCACCCAGTATTTCTAAATGTGGATGGGACCATCCAGCTCAAAAGCCATTGGGATGCTCAGTAGTCAACCAGGTTGCAAGAGCGCGGTGAACTTTACTGACACTTCATTAGACTTGCCAATTTGTAAAAATAAATCCAACAGAGAACATCCACCTCGTCGAAGGCCATTTCCTATTGTTGTCACGGAAAGCGGACTTTCCCTGAGAAGAGCATAAGCTTCCTTATGCTCTGAAAACCAGCCTGGGACGTGTGGCGCCAGCCCGCTTCCAGCGAGCCACGCGAAAGGGTCGTGGCGCCGAGCACTGTCACGGCGCCAAGTGGACATGAGTGCCTTCCACGCGCGCTCTCATCATGCCTCACACAGTCACCCAGACATCACCAAGGAGGGCGCTGAGGCTCCAGAGGGGCCAGGATGCCCGGGCAGCTGCCGCCCTGACAGTCCCCAGCCTTGTCCACCCACCCCGTGGTGAGCACCCCCGAGAAGTGATCTGCACTGGCCCGCATGCCCACGCCCCTCCTCGGGCCAGAGCCCGGCCTCTGTGCTGTCCCCGACTCCGGGCTCTTGCCTGTCTTTTTGTCCCTGAAGACTTCTGCCCCTGGGGGGCCTGCTGGTCTCTCTCCTCTGGTTTCTGCATCCTTCTCCCGGGAGATGTCCAAAGCCCGACCACTTCCCATCTGTCACCACTTTTCCTTCCTCTCTCTCAAACTCACCTTTAAACCCCGTGTTCTCCGAAGCCCCTGCTGTGAGCGGACCCCCCACTCCAGGATGCTCCTGGCTGAGCATCTCTGGGTCCCCAGGCCCAGGCCCAGGCCAGGCTATGAGGATGCCGTCCAGCCAGCACACAGCTCTGGGTCTTTCAGAGAATGAGTTCCCTCGCCACCCAGCTACAATCACAGCCAAAATGTTTCTCCCTCGGCATTCCCCACACAGCCGCACCCCAGCCCTCCTACCTGCCCGTCACAGAGGGTCCTCTGAAACAAGGCTGTACCCCACACGGTTGAAGCTTCCAGCTCGCAGGGGCGGGGACAGTTGTTTAACAGCCGCCGGCACTGAGACCCCTCTGAGGAGAGCTCCCCTTTCTGTGTTCACAGGTGACTGCTGGCTGTTGGCAGCCATCGCCTCCCTCACCTTGAATGAAGAAATCCTGGCTCGAGTCGTCCCCTTAAACCAGAGCTTCCAGGAAAACTATGCAGGAATCTTCCACTTCCAGGTAACTTAGTGGTTGGCCCGAGCTCCTCCTCAACAGGTCCTGGGAGCCAGAAACAGGCCCGGGGACTAGGGACAGATCCACAGGCACTGCCGAGCTCATCAGTCCCCGGCATTGGCAGACTCCTGCGATGTGCTGTTCCACAAAGGACACAGAGATACAGCAGCAATCTCCCTGCTCCCGCCTCAGCACCCTAGGAGGATGGCAGTGGGGGAGGCCTCTTGGGACAGGGAGGGAGGTAGAGCAGACTGACTTAGGAAGTCATGTCCAGGTGTTAAAAGAAGTTTATTATTTGAGGTCTGAGACAGAATGGTAAGGGACTGCTCACTGTCCCCCTGTTCTGGTGGGGAGTGAGAAATATTTTTAAAAGCTTAAGGTGCATGACAGAGTGCTTGCCCGCAGGAGGGGATTTAGAAGAAGCATCTCCTCCCCGGTGGGCTCAGCTGACCCTAGGTGCCCGCTCTTCCACCACAGGAGGTTCTGTGGGAGGAAGAAAAGGCCGAGGAGGCCCGGCCGCAGCCAAACCTTGAGGTCCTCATGCTGCCACCGGCTGCTCCCCCAGCCCACCCCACGCCACCCCCTTCCCTTCTGTCTCCCCCAGTTCTGGCAGTACGGCGAGTGGGTGGAGGTGGTGGTGGACGACAGGCTGCCCACCAAGGACGGGGAGCTGCTGTTCGTGCACTCGGCAGAGGGCAGCGAGTTCTGGAGCGCCCTGCTGGAGAAGGCCTACGCCAAGTAAGTGGCCATGCCTTCCCTGCGACAGCCTGCCCCCAGCGGCCCTGGGTTCCGGAAAAAGCCAGGAAGTGCTCAAAAACCACTTGCGTAGAAGACCTATCCTGTAGAAGAACCGCTTTGGCCTAACCTGGGCTCAGAGTTGAAGGAGAAAACGCATGCGAGAGGCCTGGCCTCACTGCGCACTGACGGGGGACCACTAGTGCCCGTGTAACCAAATGCACGGGAGCGAGTGTTCGTGCTGAGCATGCCGGTCTTGAGCAGGACCTTCTCCGTCCTTGGCAGGTCGTGTTACAAACAGCCAAGAGCTGCTGCAAACGGGGAGAACTTTGCATCCGTGGCAGAGACATGAAAATTATGGAAATTTGCCCAGAATAGGCGGCGTCTCTGATTAGAAATGGTTTCCCACACACCCTTCCTAGCTATGCCCCACCCACATGGCCCAGAGTCCAGATGTCCGCTGCTCAGCACTGCCCATTGTCCCCTCCAGAATGGCCTCAACCTGACCATGCTGCCTGGGCTCAGCCCATTAAAGTGACTGGCTCTAAGACATCAGGGAATTTCTGTTCTCACAGTCCCTGCCGGGGGGAGGGCCGGGGTGCACACACCCAGCCTTGAGAATCTGGCCCTGAGAGCCCCTTCTAAGTCACGTGCTCAAATAGTAGCATTAGAGAAGCCCCAGGGTGCCCGCATCGACAGTCGGGAGCAATAAGCCCCCAAACGCTGACTGCTGCTCCAAGAAAGTGCCTTCATTATTGAATTGTTGTCTTTTTAAAGCTATAAACGCCAAATAGCTAAGTGGCAGACCTCCCCTTTTCTGTCAAGAAGCAGGGAGAATCAATAGAGGAGGTTGGACCAGATAATCACCGAGGGCCTTCCAGCCCTCAGGTTCTGTGAGATTTTCAAGAAACTTCAAAGTACCAGGGAAATGGTCACCGGAGAGACGGTAACTGGCCCTCGTGGGCACCCTGAATTGGAGACAAAGGCAAGGAGAAGCCGTGCAGGGGGTCCCTGGAGCACCCAGCAAAGGAGGCGTCAAGACAGGGACGCACTGAGAGGTCATGGCGGCAGCAACGTGTCTTCCCCTCCTGTAGGATCAACGGGTGCTACGAGGCACTTTCAGGGGGCGCCACCACGGAGGGCTTCGAGGACTTCACGGGTGGCATTGCTGAGTGGTATGAGTTGAAGAAGGCCCCTCCCGACCTGTTCAAGATCATCCAGAAGGCTCTGCAGAAAGGCTCTCTCCTGGGCTGCTCCATCGACGTAAGTGCCGGCCTCCCTCCCCGACCCCGTGTCTGGGCTGCTCCTGCAGTGGGAGTGAGCCTCCAGCAGTGCAGGAGGAAGCCCACTGCCCCGTCTACAGCCCACCCCTGTCCACCTTATGGAGCGTCACTGGGGCCCCAGGGGTTGCTAGGCAACAGCCGGGCTGTTGGGGGTACAACCGGAGCGGTGATGGTACCTCCAGCCCTTCACTCTCCAGCCTGCTTCCCACCCTCAGCCTCCTGGGAATCGCCACCCAGATCACAGGCTCCCTTGAAGCCCCCTGCCCTCTGTCGGTCCCCAGGGGACCCCGTCTCAGCAGGGCCAGTGCCTGGAGGCCAGCAGCCCTCCCCTGAACTGCTGCAGGGCTCCCGGGAAGACTTCAGGAGGCACAGAAGGGACCATGTCCTCTTTCTAGCCCTGCTGGCAAAGCTCACCAGGGGAAGGGAGGCGGGGCGCTGCCTCTCCTCAAGGAGCCTCCAGGCAAAGGCTGCGCCCACTCCAAAGCCCTGTCCTATCCAGGCCCTGGTCCCCATGGGACAGAGAAGAGAAGCCCTGGCTCTCAGGGCCCATATCTCCGTGCACGTCCAGGCAGGGATTCTCCAACTCCGTCTGGAGGCCATGTTGAGGCAAAAAACCCTTCCTACCCACAGCCCATCTTCAGATTTACTGAGACACCCTGTGCTGATCCAGCTGGTGCTGTCTGATGACTGTCCTGAGCCCAGGCGCTCAGCAGCCCTCTCTCCTCGGGGTGCCCTAACTCCACCCTCCTCAACCTACAGAAATCTGTGAATGCGCCATGCACGCGCCTTCATGCGGGTGCTCCCTCTGCCTGAGGGTTGTCGCATTTAGCCTTTGCTCTGGCTGTAAACGGCGGTTCAGCATCTGAAACTGGTAGCAGGAGGTGGTCCAGGTGCGGAAAAGCACATCTCTGTGTCCTCCCGGGCCACGCCCTACAAGGGCCACGCCCCCCCAGCCACGCCCCTGCAGTTGGGCACCCCGCATCCCAGCCTGGTGGTCCCAGGGAGCGAGGGAGGGATAGGAGGCAGGCAGGATGCGCCAGCCAGGGCTGATTCTTCCCCCGTTTCCAGATCACCAGTATGGCAGACTCAGAGGCCATCACGTTCCAGAAGCTGGTGAAGGGGCACGCGTACTCTGTCACCGGAGCCGAGGAGGTAACGCTTGCAGGGGGTTTTCAGAGGTCTTTCTTCGCCTGTGACTGCAGGGCGGGGCCCCCGTGTTCCACAGCTGTTTCTAAACAGGCCTCGCATTCCTGACGTTCAGACAGGACTCACTGGGCAGTCCTTTCCGGTCCCTTCCGGAGCTTTGGGTCCCCAGGCGCGCACCGCCCTCTGGTGGCCGCAGGGTCCGGCTCCAGGCGCTCTGATCTTTCTGCGTTTTGGAACTACCTTACTCTTCTGGGCCAGCTTAAAATAAAGAACGGATACTTTACTTCCGTATAGTGTTTTATACTCTAAAGTGCTTTCATATTCGGTCTCCCAAAAGCGTTAGTGCCCAAATTAGTGTTCAAATCTGACTCTGCCTCTTGCCAGCTGTGTGGCCTGAGCAAGTTAAACTCTGACCCCAGTTTCCTCACCTTTAAATGACAAATAATAATATCCGTCGTAAGGATATTAGCCAATCAGCTAAAGAGCTCAGACTGTACCTGAAACATTGTGTCTAAGTCCGCAGGTGTACTTGCTGCTGTTATTATTATTATAAATATTATTAAGCAGCCCGAGTTCACTGTTAATTATGAAACCCAGACTAGACCTCCAGTCTTCTAATATCCCCAGTGGTTTTCTTTTTACCTTGATTTTTTTTGCGCCCCCCGCCCCCACACGCATACCTTTTTGCCTTGAAAATTTTCAAGTCTATAGAAAAGATGAAAGAATAGTAAACATACAAATGCTACTTCCTCAGAATCAACAGTTGTTAACACTCTGCCACATCTGTTTGGTCTCTTCCTGTGGGTACTTTATTCTGAACCATTTGAACTTAACTCGCAGACGTTACAACTCTTCAGTTCTGTTACATATAAATCCCAGTACTCTTTTCAGACCCAATGAAATAAACGCTAATTTAATAACATCATCTAATAAAAGTCCATATTTATATTTGCACCCAGATATCCTTTAGAGAGTGCCCCCCAATCCAGGATTCCATCAGGAATCATGCACTGCGGTTGCTTATCACCTGACAGGCGGTAGTGCGTCCCTGAGCTCCTAGGACAAGAGTACATCCTGTCAGAGTTAGACTGCAGTTTGGAGGCGAAGTGCCAGCCAGCTGCAGAGTCTAGAATACATGCCATTGTGCCTCAGGCTCACTACAGATGTTGAAGAGTTCGGGTCCTCCATTGGTGGGGTCCTAGGAGCCGTGAAGGTGGGGCAGCAGTGGGGCTCTGCCTTTTTGTAACCCTCCTGCCCCCCTATAACCCGGACTCAACGCCCCCGGCTCGGGGAGAAGGAGGCTCTGGGCCCCAGAACATCCAGGCCTGGCTCGAACACACCGTCCCTCCCATCCCGCAGGTGGCAGTCAGAGGAAGCCTGCAGAAACTGATCCGCATCCGAAATCCCTGGGGAGAGGTGGAGTGGACCGGGAAGTGGAGTGACAAGTAAGGCGGGCACCGCTGGGCCTGGTGGGCGAGGGAGGGCATTTTGCCAGGAGGCCCCGGGGAGATGAGGGGAGGCACCTGCGCCACGCTGGGGAATGTGTCCGAGAGCACAGGCCACACCAAGGGGGACCCACGGGGCAGGCGGGCCCCCTAAGACTCTTAGAGCCAGCGCATTCCAGCCACTGGGTGCCATTTGTAAGGCCCAGAGCTCCTGTGATGCCCGCCGCTCTCGCCCCCTCCCGCTCCATCCTTCCCTCACTTAGATTCACCTGCCATTGGACCTTCGGGAGGAAAAAACCACCTTTCCTCCCCCAAGCACTTGTTCTCTTCCAAGGCTGTGAACTTTGTGCCTAAGACCAGAGAGGTCCCTCTGGTGATTCCAGGGCTTCCTGGTACACCTGTTACACCTGCAGGGGGCGGGGGGGGACATAGGGACGCGAAATCTCCCACGAGCCCCTCGTGACCTTCCCCCTATCCTGCCACTGCCCAACACCGACGGTTCTGACACCTCTTCCCAGGCTCGCTCCCAAGGCCGAGGGAGGCCAAGATGAGCCGCTCCCCGGCCAATGGTCAGTGGCCCCTTAAAACTGCTGCCAGCCTGCTTCAGTCAGGGCCACGGGGCTCCTTCATCTCTCACTCATGGGCTGTGTTCGTTTCTCCCTCGCTGCCCTCTTCCAGGATGGCAGGTCCTCTCGCCAGCTCCCCGGCACCTCTTAGCCACGTGCACGCCCGCGTCACTTCCCTCCCTGACTGGGGTCCTTGGCCCTCAGTTTCAGGGGCCTTAGGGAGAAGTTATCGCCCCACAGTAGTTTCTAATGGCTCTCTTGTTTCTAATGGTCTTCCAGCTGCCCAAACTGGAACGCTGTCGACCCAGAGGAGAGGGAGAGGCTGACCCCACGGCGTGAGGACGGGGAGTTCTGGTAAGATGATCACAGTGGAGGCTTCAGGGAAAGGGGTGTCCGCGCCGCCACCTTTTCTAGGAAAGTAGTGAGAGTTTCATATCAAGCGCCCAGGGGCATGGGATCCGGGTTTCGTCCTCGTTTTAAATCACTGTAAGACTCTGAACAAAAATATTCTCCAAGCTCCTCCATGTGTCCATCTCCACCCCGGGGTTTAAGGGCTGAGCAGCCGCACCAGGAAGGCCGTGAGGAACCCTGCAGTCACGCTCAGACCCCGAGAGAAAGCAGGGGGAGGCAGGCATTTCGCTGGGGTTCCTCCCAAGGCCTTAAGAAACTGGTCCCTTAGGGAGCGCAGGGGGCCCGTGCGTGTGTGGGTGTGTGGGTGTGGGTGTGTGCGCACACACGCGGGCCACCCTGTGACCCCCTCCATCTGACTACTTGCCATTGACCAAACAGGTGCCCGCATGTTGTCTCATTTCATTCTCGGGGCTCCCATTTTTACAGATGAGGGTTCTGAGCTTCAGAGAGGTTTAAGTCACTGGCTCAGTCACCCGACTAGAAAGTGGCAGCACCAGGACTGGAACCGGTGCCTTCATGTTGCAGACCTGGTGGCCATCCAGCCCTGAGGTGCTGCCTCCCGGCTGCTCTGCCCGGCCTTGGTCAAGGCTGGTCAGTGTGCCCTCTTGTAACCTGGATACCTGTGCCCCTCCTCTGCCAGGATGTCTTTCAGCGACTTCCTGAGGCACTATTCCCGCCTGGAGATCTGCAACCTGACCCCCGACACCCTCACCGCCGAGACCTATAAGAAGTGGAAGCTCACCAAGATGGATGGGAACTGGCGGCGGGGCTCCACGGCGGGAGGCTGCAGGAACTACCCGAGTAAGGCCACCCGAGGCCCAGGGACCCCTCCCCAGCCCTGCCCCACTGTGCTGCACCCCAGCCGCGCGGCCCAGCGGGGGCGGCTCCCGCCCATGGCCCCCGCCTTCCTCCTCCCAGGGTCTCCGCCTCCACACCCTTCCCGGTTTTCTCAGCCCGTCACCTTCTGCATGCACCAGGCTCCAGCCCGGCTTTGCTGTCCCTGTGACGCCCCCTCCAGGCCCCAGGTTCCCTGTACTCTGGCCTTTCCGCCAGCCCACGGAGGCCGCGCTCAGTCCACTTCCTGCCGTGAAGGGGGCGTCTTTATCCACCCATGCCCCGGCAGCCCAGCCCTGCGTGGGGACCCGGTCCCCTGGGCCGCCGCGTATCCCAGGCCTGGTGGTTGCCCAGCAACCCTAGCGCCCGATTCACTTGGCACATGTTGCTGGGCCCAGCTCAGGCGGGGCTGAGGGTTTACTTCTCTTCGGCCCACCCTCCATGGGCTCTCCCGACTGTCCTACCTTGATGGCCCGGGCCTCCTGTCCCCTCTCAGCCCTCAGAACTATCTAATCAGGGTGACACCTGCCAGTTAGGGGGCACGGTCGGGGGCTAGGAGTATACACGATTCCACTGAATCTTCGCCACCCACTTTGGAGGCCGGCCCTGTTATCATCTCCATCTTGAAGATGCGGGTTTGCAGCGGGTGAGTGACTGCCCAGGCTGGTGGACTGTGGAGTCTGTGATTTAGGGTCCCTGATGGCAGGTCGTGGTCAGACATCGGTTGTCTGTTACCAGTGAGGAAACAGAGGCCCTAAGGGACATACCTGGGCCACAGGGTAAGTTGTCAGCCTGGGATCTGCTGACTGGTATCTCCCACTCTGGTGTTTTTAAGCCTTTGCCTCAGGTATGCAGCCACCAAGGGGCAGGACCAGAGGTACAGGAGAGGCCTTGCGCCCCAGACAAAAACGTCTCCCCTGCCCACTGGGTCAGGGATCACAGACTCTCTCTAAAGAGCCAGACAGAAAATACTTTGGGCTTGGTGGGCCATTCAGTCTCCAAGGCAGCTACCCACCTGCACCGCTGTAGCTTAAGGCAGCCATACTTAAATGAATGGACATGGCTGTGTTCCAGTAAAACTTTCTTTACAAAAACGGGCCTCTGGCCGCCTGCAGAGCCAGCATGTGCCAAGCCCTACGCTAGGTGGCGCCTTTGGTTCCACAATTAGAGTTTTGTTCCATTAGGTGAGGGAAGGCGATTGGCACAATTCTCCCTAAACATGAATGAATCTCAGGTCCTTCCTGCGATTGGCTTTGGAAATGGGGAAGATAGAGCCACCCGGGGGTGGCCAAGGGGACCGGGCCGGGAGGAGAAGGGACACAGAAGGAGAGGATGTCCCTGGCGTCTGGGCTCACTGAGGGGGAGTGGGCACTAGTCCCCAAGTTTCCTCAGCCAGGCCCGTCTCTGACCTCCAGGGAGGGGACGGTACCGGGACAGGGGGCCACGGCTTTAACCGCCCTGTTCCACAGTGACAGAAACAGTCTCCAAGATAAGCCAGCCTGGGGCAGGGAGTGGGTTGGCAGGAGGGCACTACCAGGGAGGCTCCTAATTTAGGCCCCGTGAGATTCAGGCAAGTGCAGGCCGTCCCAGCGCACTGTCACCCACACCCACCTGACAGGCTGCTGACCGGCCCCCCCTCGACCCTGGTTCCTCCGCTCCAGGGTCTGCTGCCACCTCCCTCCTCTCTGCCCCTCCGTCCCTGTCCCCGAGACAAGGGCAGAGCTCCTCCCCCAGGCCACCTGCTCCGGGTGACTGACCCCAGCCTCCCTCTGGCCGCAGACACTTTCTGGATGAACCCTCAGTACCTGATCAAGCTGGAGGAGGAAGACGAGGACCAGGAGGACGGTGAGAGCGGCTGCACCTTCCTGGTGGGCCTCATCCAGAAGCACCGGCGGCGGCAGAGGAAGATGGGCGAGGACATGCACACCATCGGCTTCGGGATCTACGAGGTGGGCAGTGCGGGGTGCAGCCCCGCCGCCCCTTCTCTCTCGCTCCGCTCCTCTCCAACGGCTGGCCACCGTGAGGAAGGCCACCCCCACGGGCAGAGCCGGAGATGGGACCCCAGGCAGGGGGCGTGGCCGAGGGAAAGCAAAGCTGCAGGGAGGTCCCTGCACTTGCTCTGTGTCACCCGGAGGTCCCCCACTGCCAGCTTGCTGGGAGTTCCACTCTGTCGAATGCCCTCATGTCCCTCCTCCTGTCCCTGCCCCCAGGCCCGGCACTCTGGTTGGCCCGCCAGTCCCTAAAAAACAGGCAACTGAAGCTGCGGACAGAGTATCCTGGGCCCACACCAGGAAATACTGTGAGGGCAGGGAGGGGGCCAGCGGCCGGCGGGTCGGGGCCCAGCCAGGCCATTGGCCCGGAGCTCAGGGCCGGGAACAGCCGGCCTGCTGGCTGGGGCCCCATCCCCACACAGACACGCTCGCTGCCCGAGTGTCCTTTTTTCTTTCCGTACCACGTTACCACGTTAAAGAAGGGCCTGGCTCAGCCACAGTCCGAGGATGGCCGCCTCCCCCGCTCTGGGGCGCGGGTGGAGACCACTGGCGGACCCGACAGGCTGGGCCCCTGGACGCCCCTCCCCGAGGCCTTTCTGCAGCCTTGGGTCTGTGGAGGGAGAAGGGGGGCCAGGAAGACCGCCGGGCAGCTGAAGAGGGTGCACTTGGGTGTGACGGACGGAACCCAGGGGTGCGTGTGTGGAGTGGCTCCCGAAGATCACATGGTCCCATCTCTTCCCAGCTCCTTGGCAACCTGAAACAGCCACAGTGGGGAGCAGATGTGTTTACACCATGGGAGCCTGCAAATACTACAAATCGGGGCTAACGCCCTCCCCCAAGGGCCCGTTTCCCAGCTCAGCACGAAAGGGAAGGGGAAATGACTGGCCCCGGGAAAGCCTCGGCCTGAGACCAGCTGGCCCCTGCCCCAGAGCGTACCTGCCGGCGGGCGGCGTCCTCCTACAGCAGGGCCCTGCGTTGTCTGCTCGGAGGCAGGTGTGGGCTTTGCTATGGCCGCCGGGTGAACTTAGACAGGTCGCTTCAAAGCTCCGTGCCTCAATTTTATGCTTTATAAACCGGGAATGGTGCTAAGGTCTTACCCACACTATTGCTGGGTCATAAGATTTTTTTTCTTAAACGTGGGAATGCTTTGAGTTCCTTGGAAAATAATCGCTGTGTTGGTTTCGTTACTATTGCTAAAGCTACGGAGAAAAGGGACAGCAAAGGAGATGACCACGGAGGTCGCACGTCTGCCCACATCTTCCCAGAGTCGGAATTAAGCGTGGGTTTCTTTGTCTTTGCAGGTTCCCGAGGAGGTACGTCTGGCACGTTCCACTTGCTGGTCCCGGGGCTCATGTTCAGCAAGAAGTGAAAGGCTTAGACTGTCGGCTCAGGGGTCTTGTGACGTGTGGGCAGGGGCTGGTGGCTGGTGGCTGGGAAGGGTGTGTCCCTGGACCCTCTAGGTGATGTTGCTCAGGTCCTAGATCCCACTGGTACGTGAGCTCGGGGCACAGTATCTCGGGGCTGTCGCCATGGGGGCCGCCGCCTCCCCAGGGCCTGGCGGAGGCTGTTTGTGAGTCAGTTCTGGGTGGGCGACCTGTGATCCTGGGATGTAGGGGGCTCTTCCCTGGGTGCTGTGGTGCTCCTAAAACAAGCCTGAAGGGAGAAGATGAGCCCTGCAGATTATAAGACGACATGAGGGCGCAGGAAGAAACCTGGACCCAGTCCCCAGCTCTGACCCTGAACCAGATTCCTGCCAAGTGGACAGTACACGTCCCTGGGAGTCGCTTAGCGGAAGGGGCCTCCCTGTGGAGTTGGCTGAGGGGGCAGTCCCCGCCTCATGTGCCTCTGCTTCCCTCAGTGGGCGTGTGTGACTCGGGTAGAAAGCTTGATGTTTATCTAAAACAGTGCAGACGTCATCGGTGTCATCCCCTCGCCTCGATGAGTGGGCACGACTTGACGTGGGCAGAGCCCTTTGCACCCACCATTCCCACTTGTTTCCGTTTCTTCACCAGTTGGCCGGACAGACCAACATCCATCTCAGCAAAAACTTCTTCCTGACACACCGGGCGAGGGAGCGCTCGGACACCTTCATCAACCTGCGGGAGGTGCTCAACCGCTTCAAGCTGCCCCCGGGGGAGTACATCGTGGTGCCCTCCACCTTCGAGCCCAACAAGGATGGGGACTTCTGCGTCCGGGTCTTTTCCGAGAAGAAGGCTGACTACCAGTAGGTCCCGGTGCCTCTTCTTCCTCGCCACCCACCCCTTCTTGCTCCTGTCGCTGGTCTCTCCCATGCAGAGCTCTTTACTCTCTGCACATCTGTCTCTTTTTCTGTGCTCCCTGCCTGCCTCAAAGGGGTACTGTGGGGGGTTGCTGTATTAGCATTATACTCAGCTAAGCCAAAGAAATCGCCGCTCGGAATGTGTTTGGTTAGAAGCAGGTGGTTGCGGAGCCCACTACAGAATCTAATTTCACTGCACACACGCGTTATTTTCAGTGTAGTGGCCTGTGTTAGACGAGCTAGGAGCCTGGTCCCATCATTTGGAGAAAGCTGGGAAGCCTCAACCCCCTCAGCTCTCCTGCTCTGCAGGGTGAGCTCCCTGTGCTGACGGGACACCCCCCGTCCTGGCCACCCCTCAAAGGGTCTGCCTTCCTTGTCCCAGGATATCAGCTCGATTCCACCTGTCAGCACCCCCAGGCCGTTTATCGTTTGTTCTCCCTCAGATAAGGCTCTGGGGGCCCAGACTCAGATCCCAGGGGGCCTGAGGAAGACCCTCCTCAGCTTAAGGCCTGTAACCGTGGAGCAGAAAGGCCAGCTCTGCCGCAGGACGGGCCCGGGATGAACCAGCCGCGGCCCGAGCCCCGAGGATCGATAGGGCACGGCCGCGCCTCCGTGCTGCCTGCCGGCTTGAGCCCTAAGGACAAGGAGGCCGCGGTGTGCATTGCCAGTCCCGTGTCAAAGCTCTATGAGGCCAAGGAGCGTTTCAAATGGGACTGAAAAGCAGTTCCTCCAGACTAGGCAGGGAGCGGGGGTGTCTGGGACACCAGCACCACGGTGCGGGGGGCTGCTGCTGCGCGCTCTGATGACCCAATCCAGCAAACAAACAAACAAATCTCCGACTCCCCGAGCTGTTGTCAGCCAGAACCCTCCCTCGGATCATTCCTGCCCTGATTTCTGCTGCGCAGGGAGCGTGAAAGAAACGAGGGCTGCAGGGAAACCCACTCTGCCCACCCCGCACTGGGCCTTACGTTGCACTCGCATCCGAGCTGCGATTTCTGCAATGGGTCCTCCCCGCTCACGTGCCTTCCAGTAACACACGGCTTCCTTCTGTTTCCAGAGTGGTCGACGACGAGATCGAGGGCAACCTGGACGAGGTACTGGGAGCTCCTTGACTTCACCCACTTGTCCTGGGCCACCCCAGGAGCAGAAGAGCAAAAGTGATCCCAGGGGTGTAGGAGGTCCCCAGGGCTGTGTGAACACAGCGGGAAACAGGACACAGCCCTGCCCTGGGCCTGCTCAAGTGCCTCCCACACTGGCTACAGCCAGCGCTGGCCCTGGGCAGCCCCCTGCCCATCGGGGCGAGTGACCCCGTGCACACGTGGGGTATTGTGTAGGACAGGCCTCCAGTGCTGTACGGACCAGTGAGAGGTTCTTGTCACTTTGCTCTCTGGGGCCTGTTTTCTCTGTAAAATGAAAGCACAGGGTGACCAGATGTCTGAGGTCACCCATGAGTTGTGATTCAGTGACAAACCCTGAAGGGCTCTGATGGACACAGCTCAGGAATGTCAGATGAGGCTCAGTCATCACAAGTCCACAGTCGAGGAAAGGCTCGCCACAGAGAGAGGAAGGGGCTCTTCCCGCCGTCCCAGGACTGGAGGGGGCATGGGTGATCGTCACCAAGTCCTAAGCCGCTGAAGCTCTGTGCTTGTCCTTGTCCTCGCTGAGAGACCACATAGTTTCAAAGGGCCTTGTAGGCTGTGCTCACCAACCACTGTCAAAATCCTTCTGGAACATTCCAGCTACTCTTACTTTTCCAAATGTCCTTTAGAGTAGATCAAAAAAGGCCCTGTGGGTTGAATGTTAGAGAAGCCACCTATGTGAGAAATTAGAGTATAACTCCTTCTCACATAGTTTACATCCCCTCTCATGGGTTGTAACTAGAAAAAAGTTATTATATCTTCATCCTGTCCTTTATCTCAAGCCCAGCAACATTCCCGTTCAGGCCCAAGAGTGAGGTAGGGAAGGGGACTGGGACTGGGGAGGGGAGCCGCCCAGGAAGAGATGCCTGACTGCCACCTCGTCTGACCCGTTGTTTCTCACTTCCTGTGTCACCGTCCAGATTGACGTCGATGAGGACAGCATTGACGACGGGTTCAGGAAGCTGTTTGCCCAGCTGGCGGGGGAGGTAGGTGTTCCCCAAATCTCTGCTATGTGCTTTGGTTGACACAAAGGAAAAGACACTTTTCATCCTCAAAGAGACTTCAGTTGAAAGGGGAGGGGGAAAAAGACTGAACAACGGCCCAGAGGAGCTGTGAACGAGACTCGGACCCCGCACGGCCCCCGTGCCCGTGCGCTCCTGCGACCGCCGCCTGCTGTGACCCTTCCGAGCTCACAGTCAGCTCGGGCCTGACCTTCCTGCTTGGGAGTCTGGGCCTCACCCTGTGGCTCTTTCGGGTTTTTCTCTAACACTCCCATTGACACATGACACTCGGCCCCTTCTCCCTGATTTCCCCAAAAATAATCTGGGGAGATGGAAAGGCTTTCAATTTTAAGAATGCAAGGAACTTACTTACAACAGTGTATCAGACTTTCCTGTTCTTTAAAAAAAAAAAAAATTCCTCAGCCGTATACGCCTCGGCTGGCTACCAAGTTATCCAGCATTTTTCTTCCTGCAACTGTGAGAAAAAGCCAACCTTGTTCCTAAACGATGGGGCCTGTGCCCACTCATTCAATGGGTGAAACCGAACCGAGACGCCCAGGCGGCTTTGAGGAGCGCAGGCGTGAGCGACCGTGGAGAAGGTGCTGGGCCCGTTCTTTGGGGCAGCGGGTCCTGACCAGCTCTGCGGGAAGGCAGATCTGAGTTCCAGACGGTGAAGGAGGGCAGGCTGATGGGAGGAAAGGCGGGAGAGAACTAGCCGAGACCACAAACATGGGTAGCAGGGAGACTTTATCCTTTACAGTCTCTACTGCGAAGCGCTGGTGAACTGAACTCTACCTGGAGTGCATTGTACCATAGGACACTGTATCTAGGTCCGAGGATCTGGGGACAGCAGCACCTCCTGGGGGCTTGTTAGAAATGCTCGTGCGTGGACCCAGCCTGGAGCTGCGTAGCGCAGCCCCCAGGGCTGGCACGGAGCACGCAGGCAGCACATATGTGTGATTGCGTGAATCATGCGGCTCCCAGGGGGCCGATGATGATGCCCTGGTCACATGTCCACAGGATGCAGAGATTTCTGCCTTTGAGCTGCAGACGATCCTGAGACGAGTCCTGGCCAAGCGTGAGTATCCCCTGCTTGCAAATCCCTCACCCCACTCCTTCCCCTGTGGCCCGGAGACAACATGGGAATCCCTCCCCGGCCGTGTCTTGGCTGCTGTGGCTGAACCGTCATGCCCCCCTCCCACGTGGATACCACCCACCACTGCCACCGCCACCACCAAAGAGTTGGAGGAAAGAGGTTCTATGCGATGTGATTGTCAGAAGAACAAAGGTGCCCGGGGTCTAGAGATCAAAGTCACATCCAGGCTCCCACTGCTTATTAGACTCCAGTCTTATAGCCTCTGCTCTTACCAGAACCTTCCTGACACTTCTTTCCTTCTCTGCAGGGCAGTCATGTTACTAGTGTAGTTCCCTCTTAAGAATGGTCGAACTCTTAAATGGGGTAACATGTAGAAGTTGGGTGGTACAAAGCCTGCACCCCAGAAACGGTGGCTATTATGATGAGTCATTGGTAAGAAAAGGCTGAGTCAGCCCAGACGGCGGGAGTGGGGGAGCAGCCCCGAGCCCCCCGGCTGCCGTTAGTAGGAAATCACTGCCGGCCTCTATCAATAATTAACCCAAACGAAAAAAGAAATGGACCATTTTATACTCAGACCAAAGGAATGACATTTAAAAGCTTCATCTCCCACAGGTGTGTTTATGAGCCTAACCTGACCCATTCTTCACTGGGAGATATGTCACTTCAGTGGGGCCACAGGGCCAGGCAAGTGACACCAAGGCTCCAGAAACGGGGGCTCTGGGCCCAGGAGGCAGGGCTTCCAGGGACTTGAGGAAGGGCTGGAGGGGCACACCGTTTCAGCTGGGAACCCTTTGGAAAGCGGAAAATATCCAAGGATTGATTGTCCACCCCCTCACTTTGATGACTGCTAGGGGGAGGGATTGTCCCCCCCAGATGTATTTTTGCCCCTCAAATGAGCACAAGAGCTGCGCTGCCTTTGATAAGACAGTAGCCCACGGAGCAGGGTCTGTACAGTGTCAGAAGTTAAAAGCCTGGATCAGAAACAGGCGTGTATGGCGTCATGCCCTGAGCATCAGCCCTGCGGATCATTCTAGAAGTCTCCTAGACTTCACAGACAGCCTCTGGACTAACCCCCTCTTAGAGCCAAAGAAGAGTGCTGACCAGCTGGGTCTCCCAGCCCCGTGAACGCTGACTGCACCCCCACACACACCTTGCGGGAGCCATGAGGACTGGTGCCAGCCCTGCGGCCACAGAGCTCCCAGCAGGAGGGTGGCAGGGCCAGTCGCAGGCAGGGCGTCCCCAGAGCAGACCCTGGTCCTTGCCCTCCCTCCCCCGATGCGGGCTGAAACAAGGAGGTGGTGTGTGTCCCAAGGCCACCAGGCACAAGTGAGGTCATGGGCTCTTTGGAGGTCTAGCCGGCAGGAGTGCGAGTTGACTAAAGCCTCCTTGTTCGCCCACAGATTCGGGGTGGGGGTGGGGGCGGTCAGGCCACGCTTGGACCCAGCTGCTCCTCGCCTCTGAGCTGGCAGCCTCCGCCCCCAGCCGCCTGCGGACTCCTGCCCACGGCCCCCGCACAGCCTCACGCCCATACCCAGGAAGGGGTCCGGGCCCAGATTAGAGCTTGGGGGTGGCTTAGGTTATAACCTGCACAAGGACATGACAAACAGGGTGGCCTCCTGTGAGGTCTGTGGGACCCAGAGGCACAGCGTGACAAGGGTCTCACACCGCCACTTGCCCGACACCAAGGAGCTAGGACCCACCTGGTGGAGAACAGTGTCTCCAGATGGCTCCCCACTCCTCCATCTGTCACTCAGCTGTGGACGCAGAGGCTCCAAAAGTGCCTGCAGACAGAAGGCTCAAGTGAGCCTCGCTCCTTCGCAGGTCCCCCCACTTTCCTTTTCCCTGCCTGCCAACCACAGGCCACTTCGTGCCTGGGGGCACTTACTCAGTCACTTATTACTTTTTACGTATTTTAAAAGACCTTCTGCTAGCCCGGTTTGCCCAGGACAAAGATACAGAGAAGCCAGGCCAATGTGGCCCCTCTGCGCTGTCCCAGTATCACAGCCAGTAGCCAGATGTGGCTACTTAATGTATAATTTAAGTGGCTACGGTATCAAAAGGTGCAGCTTGAGAACCCTGCCATCATCGTAGAACGTTCCTGTGGACAGTGCGGCTCTAGGAGGTTTTCCCGTCACACTTGCCTTGTCTTCTAGGCCAAGAAATCAAGTCAGACGGCTTCAGCATCGAGACCTGCAAGATCATGGTCGACATGCTAGATGTATCCTTGCACGTGCTGCCAGGCACGCGGGCTCAGAGTGTGGCATTTCGCCTGCAGAGGTTCCGGCACACTGCCCTCCAGAGAGGCTGGTGGTGGGGTGGCTGTAGGACCGTAGTCACCAGGGAACGTGTGTAGCTTCGGATGAGGGAAAGCGACCTGTCGCTTGCTCCGGCTACCCCCACAGTCTCAGAGGGCAGGTCAGCCCATGTTCCCGGGGCCGAGGTAGGAAATTCCGACAGCTCACCCACCATTCTCTGCCCGAAGCAGCTTGGGTTCGTTTCCTGAAACGACAGTGTGTCCACTGCTTCCTCTAGGAAAACACAGTTGACCCTTGAAGATCCAGGGGCACCGACCCCACCACATAATCGAAAGTCCTTGTATAACTTTTGACCACCCCAACCTTTACTACTGACCTGCTGTTGACCTTACTGATAATATGAACAGGTGGCGAACATATATTTTGCGTTATATGCATTATATACTCTATTCTTACACTAAAGTAAGCTAGAGAAAAAAAAAAGTGAAGAAAATCCTAAAATACATCTAGAGTCCTGTCTGTATTTAGTGAAAAAAAAATCTACGTATAAGTGGACCCACACAGTTCTAATCCATGTTGTTCAAGGGTCCGCGGTATTCCCCAAATTACGATACTATGTGAGTCTGTCTTCCGGGCCGCAATTTTCTTCTTGGTCTGTAGAGACGGGGCTCGCCCGCCACAAGCGCCCTCCTTCCCCTTCGCAGTAGCGCCTCCCCAGGGCCCCCTCCTGCCCTGGGGGCAGACTTGGCCTGCGTTTCCCCCCTTGTCCCTCATGCTACTGAGGAGTGCTGGGCAGGGATGGTCTAAGCTTCTAAGAAGTTCTACCTAGTGGGCTCACGGCACCCACTGTATCGCTCCCCTCACAGGGGACCTCTTAGAAATATGCAGGAGATGCTCCCCAAATCGGCAAGCCACTCCAAGCCACCTGACAGCTCCTTTTTAGTAGGATCTGGGGCCCCCGCGGGCCCACCACCAACCCTTAGGAAAGGGTCCTTCCACAAGAGCTCCAGCGGTTCCAGAACGTCCGGGCGCAAGAATACGCCAGTGCCCCAGGGCTGCAGGCACTCGGACTCTGGGAGCTTTCCTTAACTGAGGGCAGTCCGACGGGAGTGGCAAGCTGGGCCTGAAGGAGTTCTACATTCTCTGGACAAAGATTCAAAAGTACCAAGTAAGAACCCAGGAGAGCCCGGGGGCGGGGGCAGGGTGTCTGCAGCGTGGCTGCACCGTGCTGGGACCTGCAGATGCGGCAACCCTTCCGGAGGGTGGGGGAGCGCTTCCGAGGGGATGGGGACTTGGCCCAGCGTGGAACTCAGAATGAGTGAAGACGGGGTCAGGCAAAGGCCAGAGAACAAAGCGAGGGCTGTGCAAGATAAGTGGTCTGCTCCTGTCTTCACATCACTGACCAGAATGGGGTCACCTAAAAGTCACCATCAGGAAGCTGTGTAGCCTCTTGTATTTTGGATTTTTAACAACTCAAGGATAAAATTCCAGTGTCATAAGACAATCACATGGGCCCATGGTAGTTGGCTAGTCAATTTGATGGGCAGACTTAGGAACCAGCTCAGAGAGGCAAAACACCATTAGCTATTGAAGGCAGCAACATGGTTATTCTTCCAAGGCCAAACCAGAGGTGTGGAGCTCAAAAACCTCCATCCACCCAGCACATGGCATGGAGGCGGCCTGCGGCCTGCCGCCTGCCTTGGGTCATGGCTCTCCTAACTGTTTTGCATGTTCCAGAGAATTTACCGGGAAATCGACGTGGACAGGTCTGGTACCATGAACTCCTATGAGATGCGGAAAGCATTAGAACAAGCAGGTAATGCTTCATACCGTGTGTTCCTTTGTCTCGTTTGTAGAGTATGTGACACATACAGTACAATACAAAGTTTGGTAAGTAGGTGCTGGTTTAGCACAAACATGCCCTTTCACGCCCCCTTTAAAGACCAGTTGGTGAAATACAATGAGTCCAGCGTGCTTTGCCGGCTAAGCTGTCTTGAGTTTAAATTCCCTTCCGAGCAGTGGGTCAAGCAGGCAAAGCCGGTTCGCAACAGCTCCCCAGCTCCCCCTTTCGGGGACGGCTGGTGAGGCAGAAATGGGAGGTCTCCGCTCCACTCTTAAAGGAAGTCCCTGGCAGAATGCGATATCAGTAAAAGGGGCGCAAGCTTGTGGGAGACCAGCAGAGTGGGCGATGGTGTGTTTTGGGCACAGATGGGACAACATGAGGTTGCTCGCTACATTAGCTGGGACACAGTGCTGTAGCGGAGACCCCAAATAACTGGCTTCAACAAGACCCATCGTTTTCCCACTTAACAATCCATGCTCAGTAAGTTCAAGGCTGGGATGGCACCACCTGCAAGCAGGGACCCCGCTTCTTCATCATGTACTGTCACCAGCCTTTAGAATGTTGCCCTTATCCAGGGGACCCAGGATGGGCTCACTGAAGGGGGAGGGAAAGACGGGTTCCTTGCCTGTAAGGGCACACATCACTCTGCATATATGTCCCACTGCCAGGACTTAGTCACGGGGCCTCAGGTGGCTGCAAGGGATGCTGGGAAATGCGGCCTTGCCTCTAGACCACCAAGACCCATTAAAAATTCTAATTCTATGGAAAAAGAAAGAAATAATACTAGTTAACCATGAACAGTTTCTACCACTCATATCCAGGAAGACTCTAGTCTCCAAGATGATTCAGAACTAACCAAACAGGAGAGAAAGTAGGGTTAAGCACCTGACGCAGTGTGACCGTGGAAATGGGGGCAGACAGGAAAAGGAGGTGACCAGTAAGGACACCAGGAGGGTAAAGGGGAACAGTTTGGAAACCATGGCAGGCGGCCTTGGCTTTGCAAAAGCAATCCAGCCTCACAGGAGACCAGCCAGGGGACAAAAGCGATTGTAATTGTGATGTAAATTGCCACATGGGTTCCGCCACCCAGACCCGAGCTCCACAGTGCTGTCTCAGCCTTAGCGACCCATATGCTTGTTCATTTAACTGCAGGTTTCAAGCTGCCCTGTCAGCTGCACCAAGTCATTGTGGCTCGCTTCGCAGACGACGACCTCATTATCGATTTTGATAATTTTGTTCGGTGTTTGGTCCGACTGGAAACACTCTTCAGTAAGTGGATGGTGGAGGAAGACCGTGGCGGGTGCGGGGGTGGTGAAATCCCCTAAACCAGAGACGTGTCTGTCTAGCCGAGAATGGAAAGCCTTTGATTTGGGGAAGAAATGATAGCTTATGGCATTCGATGCATCAGCAGCCGGACAGGGGACAGAGTGGGATCTCTGCTGCAGCTCGCTCGCTCATGACAACCTGCCTTTCCTCCTCCACAGGGGTATTTAAGCAGCTGGACCCCGAGAACACTGGAACCATAGCACTCGACCTTATCTCTGTAAGTCAGCCTGCACCGCCCGCCTCGCGCCTGGCTTTACTCGGGTGACAGAGATCTGTGGTTTATTAACATGCTCTTTTAAAACTCTCCTGGTCTGCTGGCGTAGGCCTGTAAATGGTTCTGAGATCCCATGATGCATTTTTATTTGCAGTCTTCCCAGCTACCTGGTGAGGCCAAGAAAACATACTTGGCCCTTCCTCCTCTGGAGCTCTGCCATGAGTGCAGCACGGGGTTAAAATAAGACAGGCAGCTGCAGGATCCCTCTTAGAATCATGCGCTGCTCGTTCGCAAGCACGGAAGAAGGTGCTTCTAGAAGAAAGCCCTTTGGGTGAAATTCAAGTGGGTTTGAGGAAGATCTGGCATTCTTAGAACAGATCTACTTAAAAGAATTTGAGAAAATTACTTTCCTCTCCTTCTTCCCCCTTTAAAATAAAACTGACAGTAGCAAATACTCTTGCTGAACAGCATTATTGTGCTCATGGGTTTAGAACCCCAGCAATGGCCACTTCTGAAATGCTCAATCCGAATTAAGTGGGAATACCAATTTAAAAAACGAAGCGCAAAATGTTTTCACGTCATCCCGGTGACAGAAAGGTCTTTCACATCAAAGAAGGCAGCCAGCTTGGGTACACCTTCGTTTTCTTCTGGTTTCAGACTCCGTTTCCTCTATACCCGGGGGTGGGGGGACTGAGCCTGGGGCACCACAGGCTGTAGAGGGCCAGGTCAGGTGGCAGTCGGTGCTGGGACGGGGCAGGGTGACACAGTCCCCATGTACCCAAGAACAAAGTGGTAAGAAGGCAACGCTTTTCCTTGAATTTTGAACTCTAGAGAAAGCCAGCAACTGAATAGTTATTCTTTTATGCATCTCAAGTGCCTTTAACCAACTGAAAATATACTTTAGCTGGTTACAAGTAACATGAACTTGCTTCAGAACTTGCTTCAAACCGTGTAGCCCAGAAGCTAGCCCTACCCCGAGATTGCCATCTCCAGTAACGGCAATACAGCTGTGACTAAACATGCCATCTGGTAAGCTCTCGAAACTCTAGCCCCTTTATCATTCCTGTGGGAAACTCTATTCCTCCGCTGTGCCGCCGGCCCACCCATGCTGGCCGGCCAGCTTAGGCTGCCGCACCATTTCCGGGGAGAAACGCCTTCGCCACTGGCTCTCCCTCCGAGTCTGAGCACCCCCTTCCCAGGCCCCCCACCCCACACGAGAGTCTTTTCTAATGATGAGCAGCATTGAGAAAGTCACCCCCTCCATTTGCAGTGATCTGCAGCCTTGGCTGCAGGGGCATCGTCTGGTCCACTTTGCCAAAGTCCCGATGCCCAGGCCCATCCCAGGGATATTCAGTCGAACTTGATTCAAAGCTCCCAGATCACTGCAGTGAAGAACCACTGTTGAAAACCACTAGTTTAAGGGATATCCACCCCCATCCCTACTAACCTCTGGCGTGACAAAGCAGAGAGTGAAAATGATGATCCAGAGGTTGTCTGAGTGTCACGTTTCAGGCGTCTCCATCAGCCCCGTAATACAGCTCGTGACCACCTGGTTCAAACAGCAGCTTTTTACCTACATGTAAAAAAACTAGACTCTAGAAGTCAGGTAGAGAAAAGGTGTTAGCACACTGAAAGCCTTGCTCAGCCTTTCTGCAACAATCATCTACAGGTACTTATATAGCCATTAATTTTAAAAATAGTCACTGAACTGATTTTTTTTTCTTCCTCACAGTGGCTCTGTTTTTCAGTACTTTGAAGTCATAACTAATCTGCCTGAAGATTTCTCATGAAAGAAAATCAGCCACGGACTAAGCTTCCACAGAGGAACTTTTTATCTGGACCTTGATTATGGGAACATTTACTTAAACTGATGATTATAGCTGAAAATAATGATACCATTTGAGATAGTAAATATTTGCATATCGTCAGACTAAATGCGAGTGAGTCGCTTAACCCTCGACCAGCTCAAAGCAAGCTTTCAATCTGTAAATAGTATACACTTTTTACTTTTACACACGGGCCTGTTTAGAGCAATATTAAATCAGGAAAAAAAAATTGCAGGGATGAATTTAACAGCTCAGCAAACATTCAGTCGA
This sequence comes from Mormoops blainvillei, assembly GCA_004026545.1. NCBI lineage: Eukaryota > Metazoa > Chordata > Mammalia > Chiroptera > Mormoopidae > Mormoops > Mormoops blainvillei. Next base: position 191,515 of record PVJD01001940.1, on the reverse strand, counting down.
TCTCAAAGGACACAGGGTCCTTGCTGGGAATATCGAAAGCAAGGTTAAGTTGAAAAAGGCAGCTGTGGCATTTACCAAACAGCAGCTCAGGGCTCCTCATTCCCCTGGAGTAAAATCAAAAACATGACAGTCACCAAGTGATCTTGTCAAGGCATCCAAAGAAGCCAGGTGAGAGCGCTCACCTCTGTCACCCAGGTTAAACAAGAGACAGGTTTTATAGAATGCTGATGGGTTAACTGTGGATATTCTGAAATTCCAAGTGTCTTAAATACCGAAGGGGTTCTACTCTTGGTCAGCTGAAGCTGCTCACAGGAACCAGGCATCCAGTCTGCAAACCAGCTGCGAGGAAGACAGACGAAGCTGTTTGCCACCCCCCATCCCTTCCCGAACTTGGCCACCTGTAGCGTTTGTGCGTGGAGTTGGGGGGACAGGCGTAGTTCCTATAGAAATGACACAAGCTTGTTTCTTGGCTTTACCTTGGGAATATGCTAACATTATAAAAATATTGCCTTGTTGCCTTATCTTCTGACAAATGTACTGTTAAATAAAGAGTTGCCTGGGCAGTCCCGCGTGGTGTGTCATCCTTCCAGGAGGGGCCCTCGCTGGGCAGCCCCCTGCAGTGTTTCCTCTCTAACGAGGTATGACACCTCTCGGCTCCCGTATTGGGAGGAAAAAGCATCTGACCTATCATTCCAATGTGGAACTATACATTTTTTAAAAAATCCAATTCAGCAGCTCTCCTGATGGACCTTAAAGTAGACCAGCTCTAATGTCTACTGTTTCTTGGTCTTAAGGAGGTACAGGCGTTTTATCAGCTTTGCCTGCCATTTCAACTTCACTTTGACTCCCACTGGTATGGGAACAGGAGAGCCGAGGAGACAGGCAGATACATCACTGGTGCCGTCTGTGATCCTGGAGGAATCATGAAAATGGGAAGGGTGTAAGATGTCTTGAAATAGGTAAATGCCAGGCTCATATTTCAGGAAAAGATAGGAAGGTGGGTTTCCCAAATTCAGCTCAAATGAGTTAAGTTCTTCCAGTTTGTGTGTGGTTTTTGAGGGCCCAGAGAAGACCATGAATATGAATGAATGAATATAAATGAGGCCATGAATATGAAGGTTAAGTAATCCCCTGGGGTATGGGACCCTCTCCATTCAGCAGCTCAGTGCTGGGATAGAGTCAGATGTTCTAGTGACTAAGGATTGAAGGTGGGCAAGGGAAGTGTGGCCAGGGGCCCAGGGAGTGGAGGATGGTGACTCAAGTGGTTGAAAACAATCAGACAAGACTATAACAAAGAAATATGCCCAAATGGCAATAATGCCCCCCGCCACACACACCATTTCATAACCCTTTTTCGGCACTTTTAAATATCTCTACGAGGAGCTTTGAAATAAGGATATACTTTGATGATAAAATAAATGAGTGAAAAACCAAAAAGGGAGACCAAAAACCAATGATGTTCAAATTTTAGGAGTAAAGAAATAAAAGTGAGATGTTCACTTTTACACCTCCCCTTTTCCTAATTTGTGCAGGTCTTTAATTCACCAAATACATCCACATAAAATACCTTGCACGGTGTCCCTCAGCCGTGCGCCGTGTGCGGGGGCAACGGTATTCAAGCCCGTTTCCGACTAGGAAGACAAGGTTTGGTGGGGCGAGCGTCCTGGCTAGGGCTCACGATGGGTCAGCACGCGTGCCAGCCCCAGACGGGAACCACGCGGCATCAGCAGCACAGACTTGGAGGCTAAGACGCGCCCGTTATCTCACTGTTCCATGGGCGAGGAGTCCAACAGCAGTCTCCTCGGTGCACTCGCTCCTCACTGGAGACTTGAGGAAGGGGCTTCTCTACCCACTCGGGTTGGCTGAGGCCCCCGATTTCTTGCTGGCTAGCGCCAGCGGCTGTGGTCAGTGTCCCCATTCAGTGGGTCATGTGCCCCTTTGTCTTCATAGCCAGCGATGGCAGGCGAGTCCTCCCCCCCCCAACAGCAGGTGTCCCCAACTGCCCCTCTGCCTCACTCTCCTGCTCTGGCAGGTCTGTGGGATGGCCGGGCCCCCTGCCTAATGCCAGACACTCTCCCTGTCTGAAGGCCAGTGGATTAAACTTAAACTTAATTAAACCTGGGAAGTCCCACACCACAGCACTCAGTGTCAGATGGAACAACCAGGGGTCTTAGCCGGCTCAGGCCGCCAAAACAAAATACCGCCGACTCAGTGGCTTAAGCAGCACTTACTTCTCGCCGTTCTGGAGGTTGGAAGTCCAAGATCAAGGTGATGGCAAATTGGGTATCTGGTGAGGACGCAGCTCCTGGTGGGCAGATGGCAGCCTTCTTGTATCCTCACAGGGAGGACAGGAGTAGCTCTGACCCTGCCCCTTAAACAGACACTGACCCCATCATGCCCCCTCCATGATCCATGCAAACCTACCCACCCCCCGGAAGGTCCCACCTCCAAACACCAGGGCACTGGGCGTTAGGGCTTCAACATGAATTTTAGGGGGACACAAATATTCAACCTACAGCACCAGGGGACAGGAATATGTGCGGGGGGTGGAGGAGGAGGTCTTTAGAATTCTGTCCACATACATGTCTTCTGACATTTATTAATTCACACTGTCACCATTTCGCCATTACTCTGAAAGACATAGTGTGCTCTTTCATCTTCCTTTCTTGCTGAATTAAGCTTTCATAAAAATGTGTAAGGAAAAGTGACCATTGGTTCATTTGTATCTTTGATTACTAAGCAAAATGGGTTCCAAAACAATTCACGAACTTGGTAACATGATAAAACAATGTGGAGACTTTGTCTATGTAAGTTTCCATCCCATAAATCAATGTACATAACTCTCTGAAGAAATGTAAAACAAAATGAGGACACACTCTATTCTTATCATCATGGTCTCTAAGATATTCCCAAAAAATCCTGACTTCTATAGCAAAGACCATCACAAAACTCATGAATTGCAAAACAGAGCATCTTCTGCAAGCAAAGAAACACTTCTTACATTTACTCACATGGATGGTAAATCTTACTTTCCGGTTGGGTAAGAGATCTCAATGGCTTATGAACCCTAAGCAAGGTCGTGTATGTATGACATGGAAAACTGAAACCAGAAGAAAGCTTACAGTCAAAAATTTTAATTTTATTACAACTGTTTTTAAAGTCGGCTATGATCTTGACAAATATTATGGGTAAGTCTATAACAAGTCTCTAATTTCCGAGATATAAAAGGCAATAAATATAGATTCAAATTCAGCCTAAAAACAAGATTCTAAACCTAATCATCTGTAGTGTATCTTGGTTTCAATATTTCAAAATATGTATAATTCTGAAAATGCTATAAGAACTCATACAATAAAGTTATTGATCACTGGCTACCAACTGACCATTCTGCACTGACGACTCACAGTGTGCGGCACCTGGAGCCCTCGAGGGGGCCCGAGAGCCAGCTGGTGCTGGGCACGGTCAGGGCGGCGCCACGATGGCACTGGTCCTCTCCAGCAGGACACGAAGCTGACCTCCCAGTCACTCAATAAGCAGTCTTGTTTCTTGTGGAAAACAGGCTGCCACTGTGGGTCTCGCGGGGTGCCCCCGGGACAGCCGCCCCAGCACAAGAAGGCTAGCTTGTTCCCACACTCCACTTGACGGTGCAAAATGTCCTCCACGACCAGCGACTCCTTCATCCTTCATTTCCTTCCAGAGCACGGTCTTCATGGCTTTCAAGTTACATGGTCATTGAAATAAGTCTTGTGAAATTTGTGCCCCAGACAATCCTCTTACTTCTTCTTAATGATAAACGAGATTAATTCTTCATTGACTACAATTCTGTAAAGTGTCAGGCCAAGCTCCTTTGTCTTGGTTTAATCCTTGGATAGAGCTGTAAGAGAGTTTATGAAATATTTACACATGTACAAACGCGTGGGAGTATAACAAAATCAAGAACAACTGGAGGAAGGGGTGATGAGACAGGAAGACGCTAAGCTACAGAAAGGACTCCCTCTGCCATGTGAGGAAGCCCCCAGAGCTGCCTGGGGACACAAAGACAAACAGCAACTCTTCCGATCAGCTCCCCTGCAAGGACATTCCAAAGTCACAGGTCCTTTAGCAGTGACAATACCAAGCTGCAGTGATGTGAGAACCCACGCTGCCTGCTCTAGCGGGAACTCAGCCTGCAGAGCTTGCTGGGCTGTAAAAATCCAGGCTGACAAGGAACAGGCTGTGGCAGGTGACCTGCAGCGCGCCGCGTGTTCCCGCATCTGAAGCTTCCACGTCAAGGGAAATGGTAAGAGGTTCGAGTCTCTTTCTGCTTGAGCCACGGTGCATGTAACACTGGACCTGAGGCTGTTGTGGACTCGGGGCTGTCAAAAGCCCACAGGTGCGAGGATAAATGGGGAATTTGGTTCTAGGGTTTTGTGGGTCTGTGCTCTTTGTGACAAGAGCTGCAGAAGAGCGTGTACGTGGAGGCCACAGGCTCTCCGGTCTTGAGGCCCAGAGCAAGTCAAACTAAGGACTCAACTGGCGAACTAACAAAGGGCCCTCCACCTCCCCGCCCCCTCCTCTCAGAGAGGGAAACACGGTTTTACTGAAAGAAAGTAGTCAGACCTCCAGCCAAAACGGAAAACCTTAACTGGTAGAACAACATTATACAAAGGATTACTTTTCTCTGAGAAAAGATATTTAGCCAATATAATATCTAAACTCATGTCTAAATCTCTGACTAAAAAATTCAATATTTTTATGCTTTGCTTTCATTTCAAGAACCAAAATAAATGTTCTATAGAGGTCACGCCTATCCAGAAAAGGTTTTCAAAAGACTAAGAATATTTAAACGTTGGACTGAAATGACACCCTTCAGCCCAGTCCCTTGATTTCAGCGCCTTAGAGACACGCACGCGAGGCCGGCCCGAGCCTCCGCCACACTCTCCCGCCTGGGGACGAACTATGCCCCCCACGCCGTTACCCGCAGAACGTCTTTGTTGGAGAACTACAAGGAGACCCAAGTAAGCAACTGGCTCTCAGAAGCAGAGCTCTTCTTGGATAAGAAGCTGCAACAGTGTTTGTTTGCTGCTGTCTGGTCCGGACAGAAGTGGCCGCACACAGATGTCACACTTCTCTGGAGCTACACAAGCAGGCCGGGTGCCGGAAAGTGAGCCCCTCTACATGTCTGCTTCACCTGGTCACTTACGAGCCCTGTGAAAAGGCTCCATGCTGGGTTTTTTGTCCCTTTCCTCCTCCTCTGTAATTTATGTTACAGTCACAATGAATTCTGCTCTCACGAAGGCAGCAGTCACTTGGGCTGCACGCCAGACAAGCAGCCCTGAAGAAGGGAGAGTCAGGAGGAGGAGACGCTGCCCACAGTCCAGACGGCCAGGCCGCGACACGGGGCCACTTGATCGGGCTTGGCAGTAGGGCCTGGTTCATGGCCTAAATGCCAGAGTAGAAGCCCCAAGTGGGCACGGACCCTGTCTGTCCAGCCCACTGGGATGTGATGAGAATATGGACAGAACTACCACCCTGCTGCATGCCAGTCCCCTGCTTTGTCCTCCCTCTCAGGAGCTCCCCATCTTCCTCCCGCTGCCCTGGTCACCCAGGTCCCAGGGTTTCAGGGCACGGGCACAACGTGGGAGCTTGCACCCCTGACCTGCATGCAGTACAGAGTGGGCTACGTAGGCCCAGACCGCTAGGGGCCGGCAAATGTATAAATGAGCTATTTTGGTCACAATAGGAATCACTGAAAACGTGGCTTTTAGTCTAAATCTAAGACTATCAAAAATTTTTAATTCCGTGTCTCATTAACAAAGAGCTGCCAGTTGCACTGTGACCATAACACACAGTGGTTCTGCGAAGCCCCCGGCACACATCAGAGCATCCTAAGTGTGGCAGTAACTTACTCCGAGCAGGTTGCGCGGGACGTATCCCTCCCTCTCGTTCAGGCGTGCCCACCACCACTCCACTTCACCCTCGTCCTCCCTGCGGATGACGGTCATGCAGTCCCCTTCTTTCATGGGCAGCTCGTCGTCGTTCTGCGGCTCGTAGTCCCAAAGAGCGTAAATGACTCCTTTATTCATGATGCCCATCTTCTCCTGAACGCCTGCAGTCGGGACGATAAGAAAGACACAGGCTATGGAACTTGGAGGACGCCAGCCTTCTGAACGCTTAGCCACACGAAGGCACGGGAGGAGAGGCGGCACGCGCTGCCCGCTAGCACTCACACCACTGCCATTCAATACGCGGGTCTCCAGGGCGGGGGTGGGGTGGGGGGAGGCCAGCAGAGCCAAAGGGACACACAGGAGACAAGCCACCATACGCTGCTGGCTCTGCAATAGCTCCGCATACCGGCCGGCACCTAAGCACCTCTCGAAACTAGTCTGACTCAGAACACAAACTTTTGCAAGCCCAGGAATAGAAGAAAGAACAGTGAGCCAGGACACTGAAGCAGTGAACGATCTGTCAGCTTTCAGCCTCCTCTTAGTCTAATGACAAGGATCTCAGGAAGCAGGACCGCATTCTCGCCCTAAAACTCAGGGCAGAGAGAGAAAGGAGGAGAGCATGTCTATTAATCTTTATCAGTTCCCAAACGGGGAAGAGTAAAAGAAGAACATACGAGCTACGCCAGAATGCAGAACATGGCCAAGACGTGACTGAAAACAGGTCTGCATGTAATCAACACAAAAATGATGAGAATCTGAATCCTAAAAGATAGTGAAGTCCACAGACTGGGGAGGGAAAACATCCGCCCAAGTCCACTTTTCGGCAGAGTTAACATTACCCTCGCGTCGCCTTTCTCCATTAACGCCTTCCCACTGCACAGGATGCTGCGCACAGGGACGAGGTCCTTAACAAGCAGGTGCAGGAGGGAAGTGGAGGGGAAGGGAAGGAATTGGGCTCGAAGGTCCCGAGTAGGGCGGAGTTCACTGTCATTGTCGCCTGCATATTTTCAGAAAGCCAGGAAATTGTCTGCTTGCTTCTGAATAGTCAGGTTTTTTCAACTTATGTGAACACAGAACGATTCATTAGGAACTTATTATTCTGATACCAATTAATATGCTATAGCACGCAGGGTATCTCTCTCTCTCTGGGCAAAAAGGAAACAAGAAATGAAACTGTTCCAAAAGAAGGCTCTGCCAATCTGAAGGGTCAGATTTCTACTAATGGGGACAAGTAAATTTCCAACTTTCCCATTTAAATAAGACATGCAAAGCATGACAGCAAGAGTCACAAGGACAATGAGACTTGATATAATGATAATTCTGCAAGGTTTTAAAGCTGGACAGACTCATTATCTGTTCGGGATGGGAGCGGCAAAGGGGACAGGTGAGAAATTCTAGATACCTTAGTATTCTCAAAATAACTGTGTGCGCTTCCAAGAAATCATTAGGAATGAAAGAAAATTTCTTATTACTTTGCTATTTACCAAACTAAGAGTTCACAAGCTACTACTGCTTTAAAGAAAACATGCTCAGTATCACTGGTAATTTTGGGACATGCAAACTAAAGCCACAATGAGATTCCATTACAAATCCACCACAGAGCAGGGGGAGCACGGAGCAGGGCAGACGGAGCGGGGGGAGCACGGAGCAGAAAGCATTTTGCTGGGTGTGTGTCGCTGCGACTCTGAAACTCTACTTCTACACAGACACCAGAGAGAAGCGCAAAATGGTCAGAGAACAGTATTCGCCACTGAATGAATAAACACACAACCCGATGTCTGTCAAGAGTTGGATGGAAAGATAAACCGCGGTAGAGTCATAAAAGGAAGCAGCAGACAGCACAGCAAAAAGGAGCCACAGCCACGTGCGACAGCCCAGACGGATCTCAGAGACGATGGTGGATGAAGAAAGCAAGCCACCTAATCACCACTAGGATCGATTTTATAGAAAGGTCAACGCAGGCAAACGTCTAGGACTTGCAAATGAAAAACTTCTTTGTGAATGAAAGAGCCAACCAGCCCCTATGACTGCCAGTCCTTTCCTCTCCAGGTGCAGGGCTGGTGGTACTAGCGGTCAGAACCATAAACCCAAAACTGAGAAAATGAAAGAGCCAAAAACTGAGCTCCGAAATACGTGTTGCCTTGGTTTAACTGTATGACAGGTCTGATTCAGCAGGAAAATGTGGGTCAACTGGGTTCTTATACCGACTGCGTTTCCTTCATCATCGTGGAAGGAGGGGTTCCGTTTACTTACCTGCAAAGATACGCCACCGCTCGCTAAGCAGCGAAGTGTCAGGAGAGGATCTTCTGATGATCAAAAGCCATTCACACCACGAGATCGGAACTGCAACCCTGCCTTTGGGGGCTGACAAGGTCCCTGACCACAGCTGTTCCCACGCGCACCCAAGAGCCGCAGCAATGCCTGCGGTCAAGGCGGCCTTATTTTCCATGCCCGGGCCCACGTACAACACAAACACGTTTTTCCGAATAATAAAAGTACTTATCGAATGGTAGCCGAGAGAGGGAGGATAAACGAAGGGAGTGGTCAACGCCTGCAATTGAGCTGCCACGCACCGTATAGAAACTGAGAGCACTGGGTGTAGCCCTCCTCCATCTCCTCGCACTTGTCCGCCGCCGTCTGCAGGTCGCTGTAGGTCATGGCGAACACCGCGGCTCCCGACTCCACCAGGAACTTACACACCTGGACGTTGTTACAGGAGGCAGCGCAATGCAGGGGGGTCCTGTGGCGGGAGACACAGGAGGGCTAGAAACGTCCCCTCTACTGGGGGCAACTGTTCAGCGGGAACGGGTTACTAATCTCATTTAGACGGGCTATTCTTCAGCAAATGGTCAACTGTTTTATGTTATAAATAAACCCATGTTAACATGAAATACACATTTTAATCTCTTTTAGGCAACTAGTTAGCAGGAACTCATTAACCCCTCTACAGAGAATCTTTGGCAGCATCGCAAATGTTGTACGATGTATCATCAATGACCCAAGATTAATAATAAAGGTGTAAGTAGGGTCAGTACCGCCTCCTGAACTCAGAACAGGGACCTGAGAATTTGAACCGGGTCCTAACATAAGATTTTGTTTATTTACCCTTTTCTTCACTCCTCTTTTCATTTTATTCCCCTTGAGTACAGAGTTTTAAAAAATATATACTCCCATCCTCAATTAGAACGTGATCGCTAACAGTTTGGTGATTATCAGTATAGATTTTTTAATCGCATGGCTTCTGTAACTGAAAAAATTATATATAATCTGCGCTCCCAATATTAGGGAAACAAGGACATTACCACATATTAAGAATTTGTTTTGTAAGTTAAATTAAAAAATTATACTAAAATATCATATATATGTATGAGTTCGAAGAAAACATATTAAAATATTAATGGTGCCTATTACTGTCTCTCTGGGGTACCGATGGTGCCTCTGGCTTCGCCATCCTCCTCTCATTTCTCTATTCTGTGATTCGCCACAGCGGACACACATTACTTGGATAAATATAGTTTTTAAAAATTATAACAAAAATGGTTCTCCAAATATTTAACAAAAAAATTGGAAAACAGTCTAAATGTCTAACAAGAGGGAGACAGTCACAATGTGTAAGCACACAACCTTGGTAGAATACGAGTCTATTTTAAATTCATGTATATGAGTGTCTGACACGTGTTCACATGTAGATTTGGTATCAGAGCGTAACTATTCTCCCTATTAACAGAAAAACAGACTATAAGATTAAAATACTTCAGTACATACAGTGTGATTATAACTTAAAAAAAATGCTACATAGAAAAAGCTAAACTTTTTTATATTCTTCTAGAAAAGAGCATACTATAACTTAAAACACTTTTTAAAATGAATAAAATATAAAATTTGCTATTCATTCTACTACAGTTATTGGGGGTGACAATAACTTGTTAGGATCTTTATTGTTGTCATTTAATAATGACCCATCCTCCAATGAACAGTAATATTCATCATTAGTAACGACCGTGTTTTAGGCACACTGAACAATTCCACAAAATATTCCATGAAAAATGGATTCCGTGGTAAAATATATTAGGAAAAGATTACAAATTATGATTTCCCCCCTCTTCAAGACACAGACGCAATGGATGCGAGTACACTGAAGGCTCAGAGAAATTTCAGGGCGCAGGAGAGTAGGGGGCAGGTTTGCTTAAATCAGCGTTTCTCGAATTTGCTGAAGCGCGCTGAAAAACTGTGTACCACTCTGTGACATTTCTTATTTTATTATTTAAATACTAAACTTTCAAAACTCCACCTGCTTCCAGAATGGCACGTCCAGAATGAAACCATGCCAATTCCTCTGAAGCACCCACCACGTTCCTCCTTCTAGGTGGCAGGGAGCATGAGGACACACGCGGCCCCGCTCCCCCCGGGGCCCCGCAGCAGTGCCCGTTCGCGGCCTGCACAGCACACACAGCGCAAGCGGGAGCGGAGAAGCAAGGAAATCTCACCAGCCGTCGCTGTCGGCCGCATTCACGTTCACGCCAAACTGCACCAGGAACTTCACTATTTCCGTGTGCCCGGCACACACAGCGTTGTGCAGGGCTGTGATGCCTTCGTCATTGGGCAGGCTGGGGTCATCCACCTAGAACGTCGGGGTTGGGGTGGGGGGCATCACTCGAGTTGCTTGACACCTGAATGTCACTATCTACTGGCTTTATATGATCATGAAAACAGAAACAGACTTGTAGGTTTTAATTATGAGTTTAAAAAAATAACATGGGAGCCAAGAAAACTATGCCTAGAATAATTCCAGAAATAAGACAGACAAAATAGCCATATTAAGTAGGCACTCACTATAAAAAGGTTTTTTAAAAATTGAAGAAGAACCAGAAACTATATTCTTATAGTCAGTTTTGTTTATCTATCCTCCAACTTCCCACCACAAATTAGTGTCTGACTAGAAGTGACATTTTCCATGGAAAGAAAAAAAGGTCAACTAAAAATATTTTAAATAATAGGCTTCCGAAAAGTAGGGACCACAACTGTAATTTAACACTGTCTAGTATAAATCCATGCCTGAGCAATTTTTAAAGGAGGGTAATGAGAAACGAAAGTACTCAACAAGACCCCAATGAAATTGGGTCTGCATCATCGAAAACTTTACAGTCACACCTTTAGAACGGCAAAGCCAATTTTGGGGCAAGCTCTAGCGTTTCTCTCCGCAACCCCACCTCCCCCGAAAGAAAATCTAAAAACACAATTTCTCTATTGTAGTTTTCTGATTAGAGCTTTACAGCAAATTGTAACAAAAGGTCATGTTTAAGACTCTGACTGATGCAATCATACCTCATAAATAATCCTCTGCACAAGGTCAAATTCTCCCTCCAAAGATGAATCTAGAAGTAAAGCAAGAGGGTTGAATTTCACCCTCATTCCATGGGCAATTCGCTCGGAACCCGTTTTACGTAAGTTTGTCCTTTTGCCCTGCGGAAGAAATGCATGAAAAATTAAGGGTCCTGGTCTAAGCAAGAGACCAACAACAAAAGGGGGGGAATAACATCTCAGCTGAGTTGGTAAAGACGTTTCAAATATATATATGTTTAACACTTTTTATTGAAGTATACATCATTCAGAAAAGTATATAAATAATAACAGCTTAATGAACATATCCATATAACAAAGTGGAAAGAACTTAACTTCTTGAAAGCTAGTGAAATACATTTGGTCATCCCTTACAGCACGAGCTGGGCTAAGAGGGTAACCTCTAAGGACAGGGAGGCCGGTTTTCTGTCAAGTATCAAAGCTGGCTAAGGTCAGTCTTTAAGTTACCTACCCGACACGGTTAAACTGGGCAAGTGCACAACTCAGAATTATAATAGCTAACATTTACTGAAATGACTATTCATTTTTTTCTCACGAAAACCCTATTATCCTATTTTACAGATAAGGAAATGAAGGTACACAGCCAATAAACTGCAGAGCTGGAATTCAAATTCAAGTAATCTGGCTTCTCGGAAGCCGCCCATTTTAACCACTTCATAACATAATGGCCTCTTTTCAGGAAAAACATATAATAAAGGAAAATAATAAAGATTATTAGTCTGTCTTTTATATATATATACCAAGGAGGAATCCTACCAACCTTAAAATGCTATCACTATTTTATCTTAAAAATTTAACTATACTCCAAGATACATGAGTAATTTACTTAAATCTTCCTATATTTTAATGTCTATATTTTAAAAAACAAGGCAAAATTGTTAAGACTAGATCTAACAACCAATAAAACAGGTTTCTTAAACACATTCAACAAAGTAGAAGTGCTTTCTAAGGTGAGATATGCTACACGTTTATTAAGTGGCAATCAATATACTTCACAAATATGCAATGGCTAAAATGTTGTTTCTTGGAAAAACGAAAAGAAGTGTAAACATGATAATACAACTCATAAGGACACCTGGAGCATCCACTATCACATCAAGCACAAGACAGTGTACTTTATGTACTTTTTCTAGTTTAAAAAGGACAAAGTAAATCACTTTCCTAGGAAGAGAATAAGGGAATCTTAAAAAGAAATAGGATGTTCTTATAAACTCAGGTTTCCTTTCTCCTCTGCAAGTATGAATTATTTTGACACAATGACAAAAAGGGAGGGGAAAAGTAGATTTTGAAAACTTTTTTTCTCCTGTTTAACACTCCGATGAAAAGAACCAAGCCTCAAGACTTAGAAGGCATTCAGTTGTATAAAAAAGTGTTAGCCTCCGTTTTAACACTTTTTGTCCTATAATCCAATGTTCACTATATAAAACATTTAAGCAAATGTTTACTGAAACAAGTAGCAAAATTTAGCAACTCTGGGTAATTATTATCTTTGAATACTATCATGTCTAAAAGTGTAGTAAGGAGTCAAACCTATGAAGCCCCTTTTCAAAAATCCTTACAACGTGCTATTTTGCTTTTACCCAGGTTTTAAAAGTTCGGTTTGGCATCCTACTGAAACAGAATGACTTCAAATTACACTCTGAAAAAGCTGACTTTAATGCCAGACAATCTGGGATTTTTTTCTTCTCTCTTCTGTTTCAAAGTGACATGATTAACTTTTGAAATGAAAGCTCATCTTTGGAAGGAGTGTGGAAGACAAGACCGCGTCAAAACATACAAATCACCGGGAAATCGAAGGGATAATCGTGCTACCCAGAGATTTTCACACTGTGTCGAAGGTAAAGAAGAGGCTACGTAGGTGCCCACCCTCCCCTGCACCCATTTCAACCAGACCCCTTCCAATTTTATCAGCGTTGGAGGTTTGCATTAAACATCAGTTTCACTGCTAGAAAAGGAAGTCTGAGATCACCAATGAGAGAAGCTGAACCCTCTGCCTGCTTTCAGAGCTAAGCCAGTGACCAACGGGTTCAGACCTCGGTCTTTTCACTCCCAGTGTGCAGCCTCAGCCAGAGAAGAAAGGGCGATATATATCTACAGTTATAAGAACATGTTTCCTTCACAAAAAAACGGGAGGGTTCTTCTGAAAAAACTTCATATTGGGCATACTGAATTTTGACATTTATAAGATCCACTCGGCGCCAAAGGAATTACAAAATAAAGAGGCAAAGTGCCGGGCACATTTACTAGAATAGGCAACCGAAACACACACTTTTTTTCGCAAATGGCTGTGAGTACTCATTGGTGCTTCACTGGGTCTGGACAACCACCCACCTAGAAGAGTGACGAGGCTCCTAAACCGGTCACGGGTGCCCACGTTACTTACCGGAGGCAGGGCCACCTGCCCGGTGATTTCAGGCGGACGCATGCTCCCGCAGTCTTCCCCGGACCCCTCCGGTTCCCCCGACGGGTAGGGCGGCGGTGGGTAAGGGGGATACTCATCCGGGCACACCTCGAGCGGGTGGGGAACCTCTGGGTTTGGATCTCCCGCATGACTCTGGAATTCTGGGCTGCGGTCGGGGACTCCTTCGGGCGCAAAATCAAGGCCCGGGGAAGGAGCTGGCAGGTCACTGCTCTCTGTCCCGGCGCCCCCAGCTTCCTGTGGGGACAGTGCTTCCGGAACCAGAGAGACCACCTCCTTATCCAGCTCCGCATGCAGATACGGGTTCGGCAGTTCTGTTGGGCTGTCGGGGCCGGCGGTCACCGAGGCTGACTTGGATGGGTACGACGGCACGGAGATGGTCTCCATGGCCGCCAGGGTGGTCCTCTGATACAGCAGCTTCTGAATGTTTGGCCCATTCGGACCCTCGGGCTCCGTGATGGAGCTCCTCTTCTTCAGGGGCCTTGGTGCATTAGACAGTTTCTTTCGCAGCGCTTCCAGGTCGGCATCACTCTGGTTTCGGTAAGGATTCGATAAGAAAGGCAGTAGCTTGGTCGGGCTGAGTGGCCGAGGGATCCGTTCGTTTTCATGGCTCTCCTGAACTGACGGGACGGGCTCTGCTTCGGGCTCAGGGCCGCCAGGCCTGCCCTGGCCGCTGCAGTAAACGTTCTCCGGGTGCTGCGGGCTCTGGGCGGCGGCGAGGACGGGCTTGCCGTAGACTGATGGCCGGGGGGAAAGAGCTCTGATTAACGTTAACCGAGCAACACGGGCAAGCAGCAGACACAGTCAGCAAGGGTTAAAGCCTCTCTCGATTTCCTCATTGCTACGTAATACCCTTCACAACTACTAATTTTTTAAAACAATAAACGACAGAGCAAGGTTTCCATCTTTGCCTAATAAACTTATTACAGAACCCAAACCCCCACTGATTGTGAAATGCACCACTACTTTATGCACCAGTAAGAGGGAAAATGTGGCCTATGACAACTGTACTAAATCACTGACTGCAGCACCCAAATGTAACATGCCAAACATAAAAGAATTTAAGAATCCATGAAAACCAGTAATCCTTTCACATGCCCAGATTAAATACATACACTAACCCATCTTTCATAATTTTCAACGGTAAATCCATGTGAGAAATCAGATTTGGTTTACAAAATTATTAAGAACACTTATATTTACCAAAACTATTCCCCTTAACATTCTGATTATATCAAAATTCTCTAATCCCCAAATTATATTAGCAGTTTCCACTGAGACTCACGAAGAGAGTAAGATGTAGCATATGTTATTAACTCTTTGCTATCTAATTATGACATCTTAGGCCACAATGACATGCTTATTTCATGACTAGAAAGCCATTTTCTTCAAATGAAACACGGTGAATTTTATTCCAGTCCTGTAAACTACTGAATGACTCTCAGAAAGAACCCAGCAAAGGACTAGATTATGTATGTTTAACACAGAGTCATCTCTTCAGGCTTTTATATTTAACTAGTGGTCGTGTCCTCATTAGAACAACTTAAAATATAGTAGAGAGGATTATTTCTTAAAAACAAACAAAAAAACACCCCCACACCCTCACAGGGGCAGCTGTCCAATCGTTCATGCACCAAGAAAACATCTGGCCACCTCTGGGGCCCACAGGGCCACCGGGACTGTGGTCCCCCATGGACGCCTGTTTCCCAGCCTGTGTCGGTTTTATCCCTCTATTTTATTCGCCGATCATTTCCCCAGCATTTCTTTTTATCCATCTATTATGGCTGGCGCCCACTGCAGCAGCTGATGTTTGGCAGCAACTCGAAGTTTAGACTCCCAATTAAAACCAGAAGCCGTAAGTAAACAAAACCCTTAGAACAAAGGCATGGGTCAAACAGGGACGAGTCATCTGGCTTACTGCCAGATGACAGTTGCCACCTGCATCACGTAAGCAGGTGAAAAGGAGACCGAGAACCTTACCGCTGGAAAAGGGCGGCCCTCGGGGGTGCGTCTTGGTCAACGCGCTCTGCACGGCCTGCTGGAAGTTCTTTCCGGGAGCCTGGTGCTGGGTGTACATGGAGTATATGGAGCTGGCCGCCACGGTCTGCGGTTTCCGGAAGGGAGGGAGCAGGGCGTCTTTGGAAGGCTGTGGTGTGAAGGGCCGGACAGCCGCGGCCGGCGGGCTTTCTTGCTTAGAACCTGGAATGAGGGCTTGGTCTTGGCCACCCGATGGTACGCCCGGGGCCAGCAGGACCCTCTGCTGCTGGCCTGCTGTTTTGGGTTTATTTCCCATGGATGTGACGGCTGTTGACAACTGCTGAGGATTTCCATCGGGCCTAACGTCTGACGGCAACTGATTCGTTTGTCCAAAATAAGGCAAATTAATCTGTTTGGGTTTTGATGGGACGGGAGGTGGTACTTTCGCATTTTTATTTGCAGCCTGTAAGACACACACACAAAAAGCCAGTGAAACTACTATATAACTGGGCACACGGGATGTTCTGGGTTTCCTAGTTCCACAAATATAAGTAAACACTGAAAATACAAGGTCTACTTTTTTTGTTATTAAATCTCTTGGAGTGACATAGTTAATAGGATCAAATAGGTGCCAAGTTACATTTCTACGATACTAGATCTGTATATTGCACTGTGTGCCCACCACCTAAACTACATTTTTAAATCATTCAAATTTAAGTTTTAAGTCTCCAAATTGAATCACACTTAATAAGGGACTTCAGTAACAGTGCAATTCCCGCCCTGAACGACTTTCCCCTTGTTACCACCTCCTACCCAGGCAGCTCTTAGTGCCCACGGGAAACGTCTAACTGCCTTTACGAATTCCTTGATGGCACCAGTGCTCACTGGAACCACGTGCAACCGAGACCACTGGGGTTCCAAACACCTGACATGGAGCACACGGCCACGAGCTGGTTGTCAAAGGTTGGGGTCCTGACAGAAGAACCACCGCCAAATCATTTGACACAAACTCAGCTCCAAGTTTTGAAGAAACAAGGTGACTGAGCAGCACGCATACAATTTTCTTCAATGCACTCGTATATTCTGGAGACTTGAGGTCTGTCAGTCATTCCCAGATGGGGTGCGGCACCACAGACAGGCTTAAGCAACAGAACTTAAAATTACAGAGCGCCGTTACGTTCTCTAACCTTCCAGAGGCACTCTGCTTTTTTCCTGCTCTCCCTCGTGTCACACTTTAACGCCTCTCGCGTTAAAGCCGGGTCTTCTGAAGTACCTGAGCGTCCCGCAAGATGTCTTCGCTGCTCTGGTTCTTCCTCAGAGACCCAAAGGAGGGGGGCGCGGCAGACTGGTCGACGGTGTCAAACATCGAAAAGGGACGCACTTTCTTCTCCTTGTCCCTCAGCAGAACCTCCCCATCATCAGCTGGAGAGGGCAGAGAAAACAATCACATTGATATTCAAACTGTTTGTAATAAAATTTCTCATTCATGCCTAAGTTTCTCCTCAGTCTCTCTGAAACCCCGTACCCACTACATGCTTTCCTGTTTTTAAATTAAGTTGATTAAGGAATAGTCCAAACGCTACAATGCTGGCACTATCTTAATTCCCTGGCTAAATAAAAGTGTCCTGGAAATAAATACCGTTCCCGGTTTTAACACACTGGAAAACAAACAATCTAAAAAAGAATACATGGCACCTTTCAGACGGCCAAAATAGAACATCTGGGAGCAGCGCAAAAGAACTCGCCTTGCTCCGGAGCGCTCCCGGGGCTTTTCGGTGCAGAGGCTGAGGCCTGGCTCGGGAAAAGGTCCGCATTTGGACTCCAGTCAGGGCCCAGTGAATGGATTTTAGAGCCTAAAATGCAGAAAAGCAACTACAAATAACCCAGCATTCCAAAGGAATTTTTAAAGATTCCTTTTGCTGCTACGAAGTGTAATCTCTGAAATACAGCTTTGAATTTCAGACTCACAACCATACCAGTAAGCTTATTTAAAAACGATTAGGTTTTATATTTCTAATTTAAGATTCTCCCCTTCTTCAAGCAATTTAGAATTGATTGTGGCTAACAGAGTCTGCCAACAAGGACACATCACTCTTTGTTGGGTAAGAAAATGTCACCATTACACCCAGAAAACAATTTCTAATTGAGAAAACCAAGGGCTCTGAGGGGCAGCTTACATAACGACGCCCCAAGTGCGCTGGCACCGCACAAAGGCAGGGACACAGAGTTTTAACCCATGACTCCAACCAGTCTTGCCCAAGTCAGTGCGCTGTGACACTTAAGTCTTGAAGCTTTTACTTTTTCCCGACTGAAACAAAAGTACCTCTACATTAAAACCCACTAGGCTGCACATTGCTTCACAGTGGTAATTATGACAAAATAATAGTTTTAAATAAAATGAGCGAAGTTTTGCACATGGTAGTGGTTAAGGAAGAGAGACAACACTGGCTTTTATTTCTTCTCCTTCCAGGGACCAGAAGGACGTCTTACCCTGCTCTTCCTGCAGCTCTCCCTTCATCGCCCCTGCTAGCACTGCTGCCCCATGCCCGCCACGGGACCGCAGCGCCACTGGAACGCAAGGGCCACTCGCTCAGGGGCCTCTGCCATTCCCACTGTGTCTCCCAACACACTCGCCTTTAAGCTAACAACTATCGGCAGGCGAGCTCTCCGGTATAAGCACATCTGAATACGCACATTATTTATTAACAGAATGGGCTCGCCACCCCACACTCTGCGAAAACGGTGCCGGTAACCATTTATATGGTGTTTTTACAGAAAAAGAAACGTTCTCAAGTTACTAACACCTGATCACAATTTCCCTATTCACAAAAAGGAATTCAAAACAACTTTCAGATTTGCACCTTACTGCCCTAGCAAAGAATATGAGGAGATTCTTAGAATTTAAACATGAGTAGGGATAGGAAGACTTTTTTTAAAACTCAAACTTGGGAAACACAACAGAGAGGACGAAAGGACCTAAGCTATAGGAGGGCTCGAACGCAACCTGTGTTTACCTTTAGCTTGTGAGGCGGCCCCAGACCGCATGTTGGGCAGTGTGTGGACTTTCATGGGCCCCTCTGCGGGCTGCATGGCCAAGGGACCATCGGGCAGAGCTGGCTTCACCAGCAACTCGGGCCGGGAGGGCATCCGGGGCATGGTGGACGACTGGATGTAGGGACCGACGGCAGCCACACGGCTGGGCGCTGACACACCTGGCTGGGGCAGATTTCCATCTGGCGAAACCTTAGGAGAAAGCACAGGGCCTTCAGTATGACAAGTCAGACGGCAGCAAACTCAGAATCAGAAAAGTCCATGAAATTTTCAGAATGTTTTCAAGTCAGCTCTAGCCATAGAGGCTACTACGAACATCCCAAACAAAACACTGCGCAACGGACTCTCCCCCAGACTTTATCACAAGGGTCAGAAAGGAAACCGGAGCCACCCAAGCACATTAACACAAGCACGGGGACAGTGGGTCATCTTCTGGGAGGCTCTGAGTGCCGTCTCTGTCTCTCTCTCTCTCTACCCCTCTCTCTCCCGAGGGCGCCCTCAGTGCTGACTGTGCAGAAGCTGCTATGACAACTGACCCCGCCGGGCTGGTCATCTGCTCCCCTCCTCCCGGCCCACGATGCAGCAGCCCACTCACTGGAAGGTTTTCTTTCTGCTGGAGCGCCGCCTTCTTCTTCCACAGCCGGTCCCTCAGCTCGTTCACACGCCTATCCATGACCGCCACCTCTGAATTGCGCTTGTTCAAACACTCCCTCTGTTGTTGCAGCTTGGCATTCTGCTCCTGATTCAGTTTGTTTCTCAACTGAAGAAAACGGGGGGAAACAAAAAAAGGTAGCCAAGGAGGAGGAAGAAAACTTTCTCCCACAGAGTCGCTCGGTCAACTATTACATAATTTTGAATGCGGATGGTCCCTCCGCCCCTCACTTCCCACCTCACGGCCTACGGTGAAGCGCCAGACCCCGGCTGTGGTTCTGAGGAATGCCTCGGGTTTCCTGTGCAAGGGACTGTAAAGGTTATCCTGCATTCTCTGGGGCTCAAGGCTTCCTCCCCTCCAGCCCCTCTAAGGAAAAGACGCAGAAATCCAGCACTTCCTGCCACTTACAAGGACAACTCTGCGTTCCTGAGGAAGGCTCCTCTGTGCCTCCCAGCAGCCCGCGGCGTACCTGCAGCTCCTTGTACAGCCGATCGAGCTCAGCCACGGCCGACTGGTTGTCATGGTGGCCGTCGATCCTGCCGTTCTTGAGCATCTCGAGCTGCCTTGTAAGTTCCTCTACTTTTGACATGGCCAGGACGAGCTCCCTTTGCTTCTGCTGGAACAAGCTATTCATCTGTTCAATTTCCTCCACTACAATGAGAAGGAAAAAAGGCAACAATCATTGAAAAGCAAAGCAAGAATGGACCACTTCCCAGGGCGACCAGGCTTTACAATGAACTTTGTAATGAAAAGTAGAGGAATTTTCCAGAAATGTCCTGGAGCCAACCTACTTCTTTTATAAGCAACTAAAATCAAAAGAGACAGCTCCAAATATGTGTGCCTCATTCTGAATATATTTTTAGCAGAATTTGTATTATGAATATAATTAAACATTAAATTCCATTAATTTCTTTAGACTTTTTAATCTCAGTTTTATAGTGGTAGACAGAGCTATTAAATCATTAAAATTTTAATTTAAATGGTCTTATAATAAATGGAGCTAATATATAACGAAAAATCCTTGCCTCAGCTAATTTTCAGTCAAAAAATATTTAGAAGAAAAAATAAATTACTATTACATTTTCCAATGGTAACTTAAGAACCTCACCTCAACATTCAACAGCTGAACTCAAATCAGGGGAACCAGTGAATTATACTTTAAAAGAACTCTTTAAAGTTATCTACATGCGAAGTCTCATCTGATTCTTCTTATTACAAATTTATATAAACTTCCCGCACCAGTGTGTTTCTGTACACCCAGAGTCCCACATGTAGCCTTCAGAGCTGAAATAAACCGAGGGGAACAGCTCACCAAGTTTCCCGTTGCTCAGTCTCTTCTGCTCCACGTGGCCTTTCAGTGCCCTCACTTTCTTCAGCTTCGCTTCCTGATTCTCAGCTATTTCTTTTAGCCTCTTAAGCTTCTCCTGCTCGGCAGCCTGCTGCTGTTGACGCTGATCTTGCTGTTTCAGGAACTTTAAGCGCTGTTCCTAAGGATAAAAGCGACCATCAGGCCATGTCATTTTAAGCAGGGATATCACTGACCCAAGAATTATCTACCTGCTTCCCCAAGATGCTGAGACCGAGATGCACCAGCACACTGCTCTGTCCTGCACGTGGCCACCACAGCCCCCTGGGAAGTTTGCTACAAACAGGCACTGCTGGGCCCGACCCCAGAACCCTTGGGGGTAAGATCCAGAAATCAGCATTTTTAATCCAAGTGGTTCTTATGCAGCAAGCAAGCAGAGAGCCTTGAACCAGTTTCCATGAGCTGTGGCTACAACATTAAAAAGGCGCTCTTGAAGAGATGGGAGGCGGCCTAAGAAAGTTGTTAAATGATAAGCTTTGGAGTCGAATTTGGATTCAGACCTGAGCTCTGCCTCTTTTTAGCTATGAGACTTTGGGCCACTTACGTAAGCTCACCAAATAGACAAGTCTGTTTCTTCATCTATAAAATGGATGATCAATGATAACTATCTCACAGGGCCATGTGAGGATTAAATGAAAACTTTGTACCTTATGTAGTTAATACACACTCAATAAATACACTTAGATAAGAGCCAAAGCACTACTCACCACCTTTAGAAAACTGTACTGTGCAATTTAAATTTTATTTCTATTATATTAAAATTAAATAAAACAGAGAGCTATACAATTTATAATAGAGTAAATTTCTCAGATTAATATGCATAAATCATAAATAACATAGAAATAGTTTCAAAATAAGACCCTAAGGATAGAGGTTTCTTGTTAACCATTTTACTTGAATTTATGTCTTTACTACTCAAGGAATGACACCCTCATGGCATCACCTAGGAACTTGTTAGAAACACAAAACTTCAGACTCCTACCCAGGCCTACTGAACCAGGGCCCGCATTTTTAACAACATGCCGGGGAGATTCATTCGCACACTAAAGTTTGAGACGCAGTGAGACACGTGATTCTGAGGAAGCTGGTGTCTGTGTGCAGGGGGTGCCTAGAAGCTATCCCGTGAGGGCACGGCACATGCTGGGGACCGCCATCCAGAATCCTGGCCACTACCTCCGAGCCCTGCTTGGTAGCTTGCTGTCACAGCATCAACTGTTCACCCTCGGTCCGGTGAAGCTGCAGTCTCTAAAGGACGGGTCAGTGGCACACACCGAGTGTTTAGACTGCAGGCTGGCAAGCCACAGCCTGCAGGCACAACCCGGCTCCCTGCTTTTGTTCAGCGCAGTCTCACTGGAACACAGCCACACCCGCTCGTCCTGCTACGGCTGCTCTCTTACTGCAGCTGCGGAGCTGAGACAGCACAACCCATGAAGACTGAAATATTTACACTGCAGCCCTTCCCAGGGAAAGCCTGCTGACACCTGGTCTGGACTGGTGGCCATGGCTGCCAGAGAGGCAGCGGGGAGCCTGGCCTCAATGGTCATGGAGAAGCTTCTTGTATCTCCCTTGCTCAAGGTCAGGATTAGGGTTAGTCTACGGGTGGAGAATGTCCCCAGGTAAAGGCAAGCGGCCTGTCTCGGGGGAGCAGAGGACCACGCTGGCATGAGTGGACTGAAAGTTCCTCCTGCTGAAGCCACGAGCCAGGACAAGCTTAGCCCAGAGTAGCTCCTGCCAGCAAAGTGCACGGGCTCTTTATGCCTTTCCTCTCTCACCGACGCCAGACACAGCTTGGCAATCTGATCAGAATCTGGGGTCAGGAAGACCGAACGATGGGATGGTTTAAGGGTTTCTACAAGACGCTGTCATAAAGTGGAGAAAGCACCACACAGCAGGTGCCTTTCGGGCTGCAAGTACACACTTCCAATCTGAAGGCCAGCTGGCAAAACAGGGTAGAATGTACGCAGTCCTGCACATGCACTGACAGCAGTGGCCCACGAGGCCTTCTCAAACGAGGCAGTACCTTCGTAGCCAGCATTTGCTGCTGGGCCTCGATCTGTTGCTGCTGACGAGATGCCATTTCCTGAAGTTCAGCAAGAGTCAGGTCCATCCTAGGACTATTAACCTACAAATGAAAAACACAAGCAGCCCCCCTCAGAGGTCTATTTACACCACTTATGAGCTTCACCGGAGCCAATCATGTCAAGATTATTTAGCTACTTTTCTTCCATAATATTAAAGAGACCATAAATTTTTATATCAACACCCCCCACGCTGACTTACTAGGTCAAAATATAAAACATACTAATATACAGACCAACGTTCTTTTATTTTAAGTGGTAAATTTAAAATTAAATAGTTTCAATAGTCAATGACATAAATGGAACGATTCGGAAATACCTTGGTTCTGTAACTAATTTATACCAGAAAAGTAGTGTTTGGTCATACGAAACATGACAGGGGGGCACTGGCAGCAAACCTAAAATACAGGCATCGGGATACCCAGTATAAAACATAACACTAGTATTTTAAAAATTCAAGATACACTGGATCATCAGGAAGAAAAAGCAAGATGTCCACTCCTGAAACATCTATTCATAGCAGCTTGACCTGGAATAGCCACAAACTGGAAACAACCCAATGTCCATCAACAGGTGAATTCGTAAACAAACTGGGGTGTATCCAGATACTGAAGCACCACTTAGCAATAAAAAGGAATTAACTACTGGCATACACAACGAAATGGGTGAACTGCAAAATAATTGTGCCGAGCAAATTCAGATAAAAAGAGTATGTACTCGATAATTCATTTACAGAAGAGTCTAGAAAATACAACTAATTTGTAGTAACAAAAAGTGGACCCACTGGCAGTTCCTTGAGGGTCAGGAGGGAGGTCAGAAGGGAAGGATTACAAAAGGACACAAGGAAACTTTGGGGGGGGTGATGGGTATTTTCATTGTCTTGGTTACGGTGATGGTTTCATGTCAAAACTTCTCAAACTATGCACTTGAAATATATGTAGTTTATTATATGTTGATTATACATCAATAAAGCTGTTTTTAAAAAATACCCAGTGAATGGAAAAGATGTACTGTGTCAAGAAGCACTCAAATCCTGTTCATGGCCAAGACTACCCCTGTCTTCCTTGACCAGCCCTTTGTCTCCACACCTGAGGAAAGGCAGAGCAGATAATCTGGGTTCTAGCATGAGTTCACTGTAGATTAGAGAAAGGTAATTCAGCTAATCCCCAACAGTACTAAAAATTCTGAGCTCCCAAAAGAAAACATGTCAAGGAACCCAAAAGATACCTGTGAACATCCTCATACAACAGCGAAAGCATTAATACCTGATTTTCCATTTTTCTAGATGCATTAGAGTAACAAATAAAATCACTCCAAAGCAAATACTTCCTCGCATACGCTCTACATTTGTTTTGTTCTGAATTCATGGTATATTCAACGCCTAACTTCTTTCAATAGTCAGTAATGCAGAGATCATCAAAATTCCTTGTTTCTCCGACAGAAATGTAAAATAACCTTTAAACAAAGGGCCACCCCTCACAGCCCACTGAACAACAGGGCGACAGCGAGTGAGGCACAAGGCGAGAGGAGCAGTGGCACTGGCGCGCACTCAGCACGGCGCCAACGAGCACTTACGCCGTTCTCCTTCCTTCGATGGTCAGCAGGGACTTTCACGCCATTTCTTTTTAAAGCTGGATCTTGAGACCTTGGTCCACTCACTAAACACAAAATTCAAAAACTATGCATTAAACCAGGGTTGATGGATACTCCAAATACCAGTTTATTTCTTAGTTCTCCAATTATTGTCCTTTGATATTTTAGGTTGAAAGTAAACTGAAAACAAAGTATCTTCTAGTAACAAAAGCATTCAGGCCTCATAATTCAGCCTGTTTTGGAAAACCTTACTTGGAACAGTGAACAGTGAGCTACAGAAAAGACCACATGCTAACTTTACCCTAGGAAAGCTGCAAGATTCGGGGACCAGAGGAGGGAAATTTAGCAAAATAAATGTACTTCTGAGTATGGGTCATTCACACCATTTGCTCCTAGCTCTCTAGCTACTCAGTAGTGAAATCAGGAAAAGTTTCATTGGAAGAATTAAGTGAAAATGAAATCAATCCATCCTTGTGCTCATTAACACTATTTTGTAACTTAAACGGGAAGGAAGCAATCGACAATAGAACAAGTGGTATTTCAAGTATTTGTCTTATCAAGGACACTTTGTGGTAACTCATAAGCATTATGAAGTACTTCCTCATTTATTTAAGTAAAAAACTTCCATTTTCTTAGTTTGGGAAAGTACTAACTGGAAAACATTGTATTCTGCTTTTTCAGTTAAACGTAACATTTCAACCCAAAATATATGGGTCTCTCAGTATCACTTAATGCATCATAAGGGAAAAATAGTCTTAATTTAAACTGATACATCATAAAAAACAAATATCAACAAAGGTAATTTTTAAAATACATTAAATTAAGCTTATATTTGTACTTCCAGAAATTAGAAAAATTATAAAATTACCTCAAGAAATTATAGATTAAAATTTCTTTTGAATCAAATGTCTACTGTACCTGTCTAGAAGTTTAGCACAAATTCCCACACCAATAAATACGTTATCCTCAGAGCTGGGTATCGCAATTATACCTAACTCTAACGTGTTAGCTTTATTTTAAAAATACTGTTCAATTCTCTGACAAAACAGCTCCAGTAATCTGTCACACTATTTCTGCAAGAAAAATAAATCTACCATTTAAAAATAAGTGCTTTCTTTGCTGCTTCAAAGCAGCAGTCAACCCATTTCTCCTTGGCATATTCAATTACACAATTAGAGTAAAAGGCAAGAGCTTTGAAAATAATTTCATACACATTCTGGGTGTCACGTCCTAGTGAAACTGGAAAAGAATGTTGTGACAGTCTCCTAATCTGCAACCCAGAAGTCTACACTAAAAAGGTGAAGGTAACGAGCAGCTCTGTTTCACCCCAGTTTGAACACTATGTGGCACTGGTGTTCTGTGACCATGTGAAAACAGTGTCTTTATCTTCAGATTATATTTCTCACATTACAGACACGCTGAAACGGCAATTCGCACTATTGAGAGGCTATTAATAATTTACCCAGGACTACACGGGAGGACATTTGAACTGGTAGATGAGCGGGTAAAATTCAACCCATTTATTACAAGAGGATGCGTGCTGCAACGTAAATAAAGAACAAAATTAAAATGAGATGCAGATGCCAAATTAAAACGACAAAAGAAGGCGGCTTAGGGAGGAAATCCGTGCTCATTTAAATTAAGACCACAGGCACCAGTCAAATGGACAGGCGTGTCGGTCGGCTAGGCAGAGGGGATTCAAGTTCCACTCCCGCGCTGCCTCCAGGTGTGTGGCCTCTGACAAGTCATTTAACCCCAAAGTATCAGTATTTCTCATCTGTAGAGTGGAAGAGGCCAGTCAAGTCAACTTTGGGGTTCCCCACAGTCTAAATTTAGTAATTTCTTGTCGCTGGGTACCATATGGACACTTGTATTAAAGTGATAAAATTGACTGTATGACATCCAATAATTAACATCTGTGACACCTACCTTCTTACTCCCAAATATTACATACGGACATCACAAACCCTCAACTTCCCATTTTAGAAGTTCTAACATTTTTAGAAATACTAGTAATCCGCTTCAATCAGTGGCTTCCCACTAGAATAGACCTTCCGGGGACCTCAGATTTGAAACTGTTTATTCTCCCACCTGCCACGAGACCTCCAGGGTCCCAGGGACGGCTGTGTCCTCGATGTCTAGTGACGCCTTCAGCCACTATCTCTCCACTGTTGTGTACCATCATCTACAACCCCTGGTCACAACCCTCCCCACTAGCTGTGACCCCCTGACCACGTGTCCTCTCCGCCGTGAGTCCTGCCTTCGTGCCAGTGACTCTCCCACCCCCAGGCGAGGCTCTCGGCTCTGCACCCCCTCACCCTCACTCTGCTTCAGGCTCGTCTCATGGCCACCCCGAGGCCTCCAGTTCTGGCACCTTACATTCAACCTTCTACTTTTGCACCACAGCCTCCTCTCACTATACCATGCCCCTTCGTTAATCTGAGAGTGTCACTTCTGGACCTTGCTGGTCTTTCCCTCAGCCCCTCCTGCCTTTGCTCCTTCCCCACCCAGCGGAGACGTCATTGTGCCCAACTCCTCTTCACCTGCCCCACTGACCTGGCACTGGACTGTTCTGGCATAACCCCAAACCTGGGCGCCCATTCGAGCACCTTCCCCCGCACAGCCCTCCAGGTTGGTCTGGCGGGCCCCGTGCTTTCATGAGGCCAGCCAGCCGCCCCGTGGTGCCCGGCAGTCGGCTTTCCCTGGGGGCTCCCCGCCCTCCCACCAAGAGCTCAGACTGCCAGTCACGTCCAGTCCATCCAGTCCTTCCTCACTTCAGGGAAAACACCTTTCAAATGAGAAGTTCCTCAACTTGCTCTCAAAGATTCACCCATTTACCTGCATCTGCAAGTTTGCAAGTTTTCTCTCTGTTCTGTTACCACAGAAGAGGCCCCCCATCCACCCAGCAGAAGGGCTGCTCCGCCAGGGCTGAGGGACTCGCCGTCAGAACGCCCTCGCTTGCACGTACTGCAAACTCCTCCCCTCCCGCATGAAAACTATCATAAAACTTCTCCCAACTTCAAACAAAAACAAAACAAGCAAGGCCACCCCTTGTCTCCGCCCCTCCCCGGCAATCAGGTCTTAGAAGAGTGCTCTCTCCTCACTGTTCCTCTCTACTTCTTATTCACCCCTCACATTACGTGGTTCCATTCCAATGCCTGTCATCAAAGTTCAAATCTGTGTTATGACCCATAGAATGCTACCTACCCATGTCCCTGCCAGGGGGGTGTTCATGACGAAGGAAGAAACGCACTTCATTCCTCTGACTTCCAAATCTTTGCAGAACATCAAACATCCGCTCATTATCTGCAACTGGACGTTCTGGAACAAAGACGAATGTACAGTGTTATCTACCCTTCACGCAAATTATGCCCTGGGAATGTAGAAAATACTTACAGGTCATGGGTTTTCATTAAACAAGCCCTTAGAAATTGAAATATCAGATTCCCACACATACACCCGGTGTCACACCTGGGTGGAGACCTGGGAGGAGGACTGGGTCTGGGCCAGCTGCAAGGGGCTCAGACCTCCCTAACCCCACCAGCTCCTAACCAGCCATCAGCCTGCCACTCTGCCCCAGGGGTCCACAAGTTTCTGTCATCTGTTACATGGCATGGTGGTCAAGGTCCCTTGTAACTCTAATGGTTCTAGGATTCTCTAAATATATAAACCAAAAATTTTAAAAACAACTTTCTAAATAGCCTAGTCTTCCTATCTGTTAGACTATTTTTAAATTATAATTTTAAAAACTATGTTAAAAAATTAGACGTATCTACTTCCAAACAACAGACTACTTACTGCACTGAAAATATAACCATTTGGCCCCTCCAGTGAAGATGCCAGTTGTCAGGACTTTTCTACAGACGGGCTCAGCTAAACACCCTAATAGATAGGAACCTCAGGAGAAACAATATTATCTTGAGCTCCCATCAAAAATCTTCCACTGTCAAAGGACCTGGATATAAAAACCAAACACTGTTTGAGGATGCAACTAATTAAAATTTTAAAAAGAAAATTCTAGTAATGTCAATATCGCTTTTAATATAAGATGGCTAAAACAGCCTGAGATAACTCAATGCATTGGTCAGTAATCAAAGATGCTACTTAAGTATTGTAAACAAACAAGATGGCAGAAAATGGAGCAGCCAAGCATTAGGCAGCCAATTTTGTGAACTATCCCTGAACTAAACTGGCCTGGCTGCAGTGAAGTGCAACTCTGGTTCTAGTCACAGGAACGTAACAGACTGAGTTGACACAGACACCTCTCTTTTATAAACCACAGAAATTCTAACTAAGATCCCCCCAAAGGGAACAATCATGATGAGCAGACACCCCCCAAAAGACACTGAGTAGACCCTCTACCTCCTCACCAAACACATTCACACACACTCACACTCTTCATTTAAAAAGAAATAAAATCCCCACATTCCAGAAGCAAAGAGAGAAGTCAAGAGAACTGAAGCAACTTCCAGTCCCTGCTGGGCTAGACCATCTTAAAACGGCATGAACCTTCTTGGAAGGTCTAGGAGCTAAGGCCCTGATGGCCTACGATGACAGGAGGGCAGGCGTGGCCTGCACCCATAGAAATACTCTCCAAAGGTTCTCAAATGCCCCATGTTCCACCATGCCTGTCTCCTGGTCACAGCATCTGTGCCTCCGTGACTTTGAACGTGCCCTCCCTCGTTCTGCTACTCGCCCCCGGCACCCTTTCCTCCTCCTGCAGACAGAGCACATCCACCCTTTACTGCAATGACCACGTCGTGTTCTGAATGTCTGCCAGAACTTGCTTCGACATGAGGGCGGGAAACATTTATCTCTGTATGCCTCCCTAAGGAGCGCGGTTCCAAGCCCATCACAGGAATCCAAGAAATGTTCCCTACACAAACAGCTGAGAGGGTAGCAAGGAAACAGAGACGGCAAATAAAAGCTACTCATTGTGAAAAGATTGTCAGTGGAAGGAAATAAACATTTACTATTTTATAAATGAGGCACTTTGGACAATTTACAGCAAAATGGGGGGACAGTTTAAAACATAACAGCGATTACTTACTGAGAGCTAATACTAACCGGGGCCTACGCTAAGCCCCCTGCAAGCACTCCCTCCTGAAGCCCTCACACATGCCAATGAGATAGGTTCAATTATTGTCCCATTCTGCACATAACGCACTGGAGGATTACAGGGATGAAGGATCTTGCCTTCGATTATGAAAACAGTAAGTGACAGAGACCGAATTATGATACCCAAGACCTCACTCTTAACCACACACACCATACAAACTTAACCCTCAAATTAATTATGAATTCACTGCAATCAATCAAAATCCCAGCAGAATTGTTCACGGAGCCTTTCAAGGAAATTCTAAAATATATCTGAAAAAGAAAATATACACTCATAGCTCAGGCATTTTTTGAAAAAGCAGAAGAACGAAATAAGCGCTTGCCTTACAGATGACAAAACTGTAAAGCCCAGCATACTGTAAAACCGTAGTAATTAAAACTGGTTCTGTCCTAAACAAGAATTGAAAAATAAAAGAAACAGGCTAAAGCTTACAGAAACATCACTTCGTAGGAGACAGAACGCAGGATGGGGGCGATGTGTCCTACCAGTGAGGAGGAAAACAGATATTCGGCAAGGCACGTAGGAAGGTTCTCTACCCATTAGGGAAGAGGGTTAAAGCCCTAACTCACACTAGTCACACAAATTAATGAGGGGGTGGGGGGAGGAAGGGAAGGAAGGAGAAGTCCTTAAAACTTTTATAATGAAATAACAGAAGACTATGTTTACAGTCTTGGAGTAAGGAAAGAATTTTCCCACAAATAGGATCATCTGGCCTGAGGTCCACAATAGAATATTTTTTTGGTTTGTTTGGGTTTTGTTTTGTTTTTTAATGCCTACAAATCAAGCGAGAAAAGGCAAGAGCCAAAGGAAATCTGAAAAAGGGCTATGGAGAAACAATTTTTTCAAAATGGAAACCCTAATGGCTAATAGATAAATTTTAAAATGGTCAGTATCAGCCTAGCCAAAATTAATGTCACTGTATCAACTGTTGATGAGGAATACTTTTAGAAATAACTGGTAGCCTGTGAATTTATATAGCCTTTGTTGAGGGAAATCTGGCACTACAATGAATTTTAAAATGCATGACCTTTCAACCAAGCAATTCCACTTCTTGTTATCTATCCTAGAGAAATGCCTGACACATTTATAAAAACAAGAATTAATTTAAATGTTTATGAAAAAAGAAACTGTTAGGTCAACCACAGTTAATGCATACCATGAAAAATTATGTAACTAAAATTAATGATGTAAATTTACACACATTAAAAGATTCCCAAGCTATATTGTAAGGTAAAACAGTAAATTACAGGATATTAATACGTATGACACTATTTACATAAAGCAAAAATACAGGAAGAAATAACACACAAAACTATTACTGTAGTTACAAACATATGCAGAGAAAAGCCTGAAAAGTTATCTGCTAAAATTATAAGCAATTACATCCAGTGATCAGGGGATGGGTTTGGGGCAGAGACTTCCACACTATCTATAGTACTTCCTCTTCTACAAAAAGAACACATTCAGATGGTATTCATGTTTTGTTTCCATTTAAAAAGAAGACAAAACTCTTTCAGCACCATCACGCACTACAGGTTAGTGAACCTCAGCGACGCTAGAAAGGGATGGAGGGGGGCCTCAAGGCTCTCGAGGCAGAGCCAGAGCCTTGGCGAGAGGAAGAAGGAAACCAAGGACTCTAAGGGTTGGCTCAACCACCTCAGTCAGTATAAAGCAAGGTACTTTGGTGAATGCGAGGGGCCGACCAGAAGTGGCTGGCGCTCATTTACTCAGTCAGGGACTCCTGACTGAGCTCCTATCACGTACACACCAGGACTCTCCCTGAGCTGGGTGCAGCAGGGGACAAGGTGAGCACGGCCTCTCCTTTTAGGGCGTTTACACTCTAGGGCACATGGTTGGGGCTGCAGGGATTAATGAGGCAATAAAGAAGAATGCACACACACAGAGCTGTGTGACATGTCTGCAGAGGATTAAGTCAGGATGCCCTCACAGAGAGCTTCACAGATCCTTCAGCAGGAGCTCAGGAAAAGCCTCTCCGAGGAGGTGACATTTTAATTGAGATCCCAAAGACTGCAAGGATCAGCAATGACAAAATACAGAGGGAAGCGGGGCAGGTCATGGGGACAGCTAGTGCCAATGGCTCTAGCAAGAGCTGAGCGCAGTGTCTTAGGAATACAGAAAGGCTGCAGGAGGGGCAACGAGGAAACTGGTCCCAGATGACAGGACAACCAGCCTCTAAGACTTTACAATCTGAGGCCGAGCGTTTGGGTGTTATTCTAAGTAGCAGAGAAAGCCACTACAGAGTGTCAACAGGAAAGTCAAACTATCGGATTTTCATTTAGAAAGCATCACTAGGGTTTCTTTATGCAAATGGTCGGCTCTAGCTCCTATGTGAAGGTTAAAAGAATAAGTAATTCAGGGACAGGAAGACCTTCTAGCACACCCACTGGTGGGAAAGTCAACCAAAGGGGAAGAAGATGATATGCCTTGTAAGGACTGAGCGCTCTGCTGAAGTCCGGTTTCACGACTGGCGTGACCCCAGTGAGCGCAGTGAGCAAACCGCCCGCACCCCAGAGGGGACACCGGAAACAGCAGATGCTCAGCCAGGCCGTGCAGGAATGAGGCAGAACTTAGGAAAAATCACTCCCACACCTACGAACTCCTAAGGGGCCGAAAAGAAACCAGGCCGCCCCATTTTAGAGCTCCAAAGAACTACACTGACGGATTGATTTCAAGGCTTAAAATAATGCCTATGATTTCACCACTGCCTTCTGCCACATAGTAACTCAACACTGAATAGCTTTCCCTAAAAACCCACAAAACCTTAGGGAGGGCAAAACAATCAGGAGGCCTCAAATTTCCAATTAGGCAAAACCTAAGCATACAAAAAAATACTTCTGAGCACCACAGCAGAGCTTCCACCTGGTAGGTCAGCTGCCTGTCCTTTGACCTTTCTGCTGCGGTGTCTTCATTGTATTGCAGAGAAAGAAAACAGCAAAAAGGCTATGTCACAACAAAGCTGGGCTGAGAACACTATCTCCAGATGGACATGCTATTCTACAGTCTCTCTGTGGGTAAACACGAGCATTACCCTCGGCCACAGCCAAAAACCAACACTAATACAAGGCACAGAACGAAAGCACGAGGTGGCCTGGCCCTCCTACCTGAGCCGCACCACACTTCAGCCAAATGGCAGTCGCTCTCGCCGGGCTCTTTGCACAGGTCCACCACGTCTCTGCATATCGTTTCTGGGGTAACGGGCACTTCTGTGAAGTGCTGCTCGTTGTTGCTGAGGTACACCGTAAGAAACATCTGGACACAAACAGAGAGAACACGAGTTATCAGGACGGTCCGCGCCGCTGCTGTGTTACCTTTTCTTCACCTTCAATGCCTTTCCCCAGTCTCAGTCAAGTGCAAATGTTCAACAGAGCAGTCCAGCTGACCCCTGGCCCCCATGGGAGGCGGGACCTGGATTCCCTGCCCCCTCAGCAGCAGAGCCTGCAGAGCCCTGAAGCTCAATCAAACCAGTTCCTGTGAAAGGTCAAATTGAGTCATTCTCTGACATGTCATCTATGTGATCTGCCCACCAAATAAGTAGTTCTCAGTATGTGCCAAACCCATACTACATGTGGCTCTTCCTGTAAAGGTCACAGGGATGTCACACACACACATATTCAGGCACAGCCTCTTTTTGGGAGGACACGTAGGAACAGGCTGTGTTGCTCCTGAAGGGGAAGAGGGCAATCCGATGTTTATGCCATGCGCGTGTGTCACCTACTCAAACAATTGTATTTTTAAACCTAAAATGTTTGTATCAAGTTAAATACCTACTTTAAAGCATGTCTTCATCAGCCAGACATAAGAAGAAATGATCAGCTATTACACTGCACCTATCTGACCTTGTAGATGAACATTCAGCCAGCAGAGGATTGAAGGGAATCCAAGCCTCCACTTCTTGCAACCCAAAACTTAGTCCCCGTAAATGTATATAACATGGAAGGTAACCCAGAAAACTAGAAAACATAGAAGGTAACCCATTACAACTAGAAGGTAATCCAAAAAAGTTACAACAGTGGATTCTGTTGAAACAATTTTTGAAAAAAACAAAACACTGTAGTTTCCCAGTATGAGGTCAGAACCTTGCCAGCTAACCGCATCGGGTTTTGCACATTGTGATACATAGTTCTAGGCCCAGACTTGGCCAACAAGGCAGCACTTTAAAACTGTTACAGGAAAATTGCAAAGAACTGACAAAAAAAACCAAAAAAAAACAAAAAACGAGGATTAACGAAGCTCACAGAATTCCACCTGCTGCTGCTCTGGCAAAATATAGAGCCTATTTAATGAGGGAGATAAACAATTTACACTTTAGTATGAAACAGTACCTTCTCTCCTCTATATTTCCCACTCACACCAAAACTTTCTTTGAAGTTGAACACTTCAAGAATAGTAACTGTTTTCACTGTAAATATGGGACTTAGAGGTGTTTATTAAATACAGGAGTATTTAATATACAGTTTGCTTTCTAAACATACTGTATCAACAAACAAAAGCCTATTATTACCTAAGGTAATAGCAACTTACCCTGTCAATGTCATCTTTCTGAGTGCTTCCACACATTGTCTCAGAAACGGTAATCAACTCTCAGATAGGCAAAACAGGTGTTATTGTCTCTTTATAAATAATAATAAAGGATTCAGAAGTGATCTACTTGCTTACTAAAGGAGGGGGTTGGGGTACAATTCTATTCTTCCAATCCATCGTCTACTCTTTAAGCTGTCCCTTACAGCAGGAAAGTATTGGGATTACCAAGAAGTATGTTTGGTTTTTTCCGTATGATAGCTCTAGTAGCACTTAGTTGTCTTTAACTTCATTCAAAACAGTTTTGTTAAATTGTACTTTGACAGCTGTCATATCAGCGTGCATTTAAAAAACAACATCAAAATTGGTGAATTTTTGTGTAGCCATTTTAATATTGAAGACAGAAAAAAATATGCAATATTTTCAGCATATTATGCCTTATTATTTCAAGAAAGGTAAAAATGCAACGGAAGCACAAAAAAAGATTTATGCAGTGTATGGAGAAGGTGCTGTGACTGATCAAATGTGTCAAAAGTGGTTTGCGAAGTTTCGTGCTGGGGATTTCTCGCTGGATGATGCTCCACGGTTGGGCAGACCAGCTGAAGTTAGTAACAATCAAACCACATATTAATTGAGAACAACCAACTTTATACCACATGGAGATGGCTGACATACTCAAAATATCCAAATCAATAAAGTTATTGATGAAAATGAATAAAAATGTGTCTTTTGTTTTATGGGAAAAAACCATACAAACTTTTTGGCCAACCTAATATTAGAAAATGCTCTATTTAAGCACTGAAACCACAGCTTTAATAGAGATCTGGTCTTTTTCTGGAAAACAACAGCTTCATTTATTTAAAAGTATAATTATAAGTATGGGGGGCATACAAAAAAACAACAACAATGGAATTATCTTCTGGAGGGCGGGCCCCTTGTAGTCCAGGCTTCCCCCCAGCAGACTGTTCTGGGAACCCATCTGCATCAGTGCACCCAGCTGGCGTTGTTGTGAGAGGCTGCGTTAAGCTTTGGTGAATTTTTTTTTTTTTGAAGACTCTTTCAAGGCATTTGCCCATTT
Source organism: Mormoops blainvillei (assembly GCA_004026545.1). Lineage (NCBI taxonomy): Eukaryota > Metazoa > Chordata > Mammalia > Chiroptera > Mormoopidae > Mormoops > Mormoops blainvillei. The sequence goes on along the minus strand of PVJD01001940.1, from coordinate 156,355 downwards.
CATGATGGGTGATTTACAAGCATACCTGCCCACACTGTGCTGAGTGTTCTGCAAGTTTTTGACCAAAAATGACATGACCCTAATGCCCTACCCTCCCTATTCACCCAATTTAGCCCCGAAAGACTTTTTTTTTGTTTGTTTCCTTGGATGAAAAAAGTCCTCAAAAAGAAAAGTTTTGCCAGTGTGAAAGAGGTGAAACCAAAAATGGCGGAAGCACTAAACATCAAAATCAACGAGTTCGAAAACTGTGTTGAGCAATGGAAAAAAAAGTCACATTAGGTGTATCACATCGAATGGAGAGTACTTTGAAGGGGAATGAAGTTTAAACACGCAAGAGTACATACTTTTTTATAAATAAATTCCATTTGCAGGAGGGGTCGGGGGAGTCCCCGCTTATAAGAACGATGGAAGCTGTGTTCTATTTACGATGGCTATTCCCCAAAGAAAGCACAGAATTAATACTGGAACAAATGGCAAGTACATGAGCTGACCCCACTGCTACCTTCCCTGTATGAGATTAGCCCTGTGGTGACTTTAGTAATTGTACTGAAGTCCTCCAAGCTTGGGCCAGCAAGGTAACATTGCTGCAGATTCCTGGACAGGAGACTTGGGTCCCAACCCCAGATTTGTTAATAATTAGACTACCTTAGGGAAGAAATGTCACCTCCCTGAATCTCAGCCTCCTCATCTTCAAAATAAGAGTCTTTAAGTTCCCTAAGAGCTGCCACTTATTTCTGCTGCTTATTCAATGTCAGAGTAAAAGTCACCATTTTACTAATAGCCTATAGGCTGGATGTTAGCCATTCAGGCATGAAGTGAGGACCAGAATGAAGGTGAGGAGGGTAGAGAAAAAGAGTAGATTCACTGGAAAGGACAGGCTGTGGTGACAAAGTGAGGGCTGGGGCAAAGGGACGTGTGAGAACTGAACAGCCCAGTGATTAATGAGAAAGCAGATTCAGAAGAAACCAGGCTGCTCTGTTTTGTCAGGGAGGGGAGGGTAGGGGAGGGGGGAGAGGCTGGTTTGGATCAGCTGCTGTCCCTGCCCACCCTGTCACCTTCGCCCACTCCCTTCCCAGCCCTCGTCTCCTACTAGTGCCCTGCGGTCTCTCCGTCCACAGGTGTCCTCCTTGCTGGTCCTCGATTCCAGGCACAGTCCCCTCAGAGCCTGTGCACCTGCTGTCCCTCCACTTGCGATGTTCTTCCCTCTGGGTCACCAAAGCTGGCCCCCTCAAATGCCGCCTTCTCAAGGTCTTCTCAGGCCACCCTTCCTAGAATCCCAACACCACCCACCCCCCCACACCCACACACACTTCCTGCCTTATGTCTCTGCTTGGTACAGTCACTAACACACTACACTTATTTCATTATTGTGTTTGTTTAACTTTTTTTTATTACCTGTCTTCCCCACTGGAACAGTCCAGGGTTTTATTTTGTATCCTCAGCACCATGAATGTGCCCGGCATGTAATGGGCACACAGTAAGTATTTGTTCACGAGTAACAAATCCGCTGGCTGGCATGGTGTTCCACAGGTTTACCTCTGACTGACTTTCACAGTAAGCTTTCCTGCAGGTACAGCGTGGAGCAGAGCTGGATTCTGAGAGGAATCTGTGCGTCCTCTCCTCACTCCTTCAGAAGCTCGTATCATGCTACACTTGCTGTTCACAGGCCACCTACTGCATGAGCTACGTTCTCATGTAGAACTGCATTCACTAAGTAGCTAAGACAGCGCACAGTACAAAATTCAGGAGAGGCAGAGAGCTGGGTGGAGAGTTGGCTCCCTCCCTGGGGGCCAAGTCCTCAATGCCCCAACCAGGCTCCCTCCCCCTTAAATCCCTGCCACTCCCCACCAGACAATCCAAACCCACCGGCAGTCAGTGACCTGGGGAGCAGTTTACAGAAACCCACCTCCTGCGGCCCAAAGCAGGTGCAGAAAGGGGGTGAGTGACTCTGGAGGGCAAGCAAAAGCTGCTCAGGACGACAGCCCTCCTGACTCCAAACTCGCACTCACCGACTTCAACACCTGGTTGCCCAGAGGGCACCTCCCACCCCAACCGAGCAATGAACCCAACAGAACAAGGGCACAAGCCCAGCGAATGTCCCCAGCAGAGGGAACAGCAAATGGAAAGACCTCGAGGAAGGACTGAGCTGGTCACACTGGCAGAAGAGGAAGGAAATAGATTATAAAGACATTAATTCAAAGAGGCCAGATCACACAAGACTTTATAGGCACTGGTCTTCAACTTCAGTGTGGGCAGAGCTGCTAATCACAGAGGCTGATTCAGCTGATCTGGGAGAGGGACTGAGGTTCTGCATTTCTAACAAGCCCCCCTGTGTGAGGCTGGTATGGCTGGTCCGGGAACCATAAGCTGAGAACCGTTGTTCTAGGGCCAAAACGAGAATTTGGATTTTAATCTATGAGGCCACAGGAGGCAAACCTTTAGATTAGTGGTTTCCAGGGGCTGGAGGAGTGACTTCTTTTTGGGGTGATGAAAACATTCTGGAGTTAATGACGGTTACCTTGTGAACATACTAAAAACCACTGAGCTGTACACTTTACAGGGTAGGGTTTTATGGTGTATGACTTGTATCGAAATAGAAAAGGCCCGCTACATGCTTACTTATGTGACAGAGAGAAAAATTTCTTCAGAAAGTTAAAACTTACGGATAAATCAGAGAACAATTTAGTACTAAGTTACACAAATGAAACTTGAAAGTCAAAAATGGAAATTCAGAAATGGGAAAAAAATAAATGTGATCTGAGATAGACTGAGGTTTCAGCAAAGAGGCATAAATTAATGGCAAGCATAAAAAATTATCTATAGTAACCTTACTTCCAAATTGCCATCTTTTCCTAACACTTAATATTTTTAATATACCCTAAAATACCATATTCCAAGAAAACTGGCTTTCCCATCCAGAAGCAGAATGGTTCCCTAGAGTTAACTCCCCTGGGAAACAACTGTGAGAAATTTGATTATTCTCTCTGACTCAAGCTACACGTGTGTTCCTGGGAACTTCCGAGCTCAAGGATTTCCATCATAAAGGCTGCAGCGATAATCAGATCAAAACCACACCTCAGCCTTTACAGGTATACTTAGCGTCTCTTTCTGGACACTAAGAGGACAGTAATTGCTGGGGCATCTGAACACACTCATAAAAGTCCAGCAACAGAGTAGAGGGCTTTTCTTCCCTTGTTAAAATGAGCACCAGATCAGCCCTTCTCCGTGATGTTAGAACATGAACTTCCTTCCAACTTGTAAATCGGGCACTTCATTTTTTTTTTTTACATAGTACTGCAGGAGGAGAGATCAATCAATCAATAAACAACAGAGTAAATTCAAGAGCAGAGGATGTAACAGATCGTATCGGACACTATAGATGGTCAAGCCCGAGGGGGAAATAAATGTAAATTAAAACAATGAGGTACCATTTATAACTATTATTTTTAAATTAAAAGACAAGCTCCAACTGAGATAAGGTTGTAAAAAAGTGATTCATTCAAGGACATGATGGAGATACATTGTTTAAAATCCCAACACAATGGTGATACATCATTTAAAATCCCATTTGTAAAGTAGAATGAGTCAAGTATCAAAAGCCATATGGATACCTTATGACCTTACTCTGGGAATTTATCCCAAAGAAATAATTGAAATGAAGAAAAACGCTAAATGTTTGAAGATTTTCACTCCAGTGTTAGATCTATGAAAAGATGGAAAACTAATCAAATGGAAAAGTCAGTCAAAATACATTTGCTGAAAAGGCTCTGACCTAGCTACCAACAGCTGTAAGCACAGCGTTTAAAAAAAAGTAAGATAAAGTTACGAGGCAGAATAGTAAGTTGTATATTATAATCATTTAAAAATGTATGTCCATATGAACTGATTGTATGAAACACACAAATGAAATCAGTGACATTAGGGTAGCAGGTGTCACTTTTAGATTTTTTAAGTCTCGATATTAACCTATTTTTACAACAATTTATAATATGAAAGTACGCCTAATACATAAACTATGAAAATATATAAAAGAATGTGAAAATGTATCATTAAAAATAGCAAAGATGATCATTACTTGTTTCTGCTTCTTAAAGTGATCAATCCGAAGAGAAAGAAGATTCTAGAAAAGATAAAACACTAGTTGTAAAAAGTTGTGCCAGGCAACCTCCACACACTCTGCACACTAATTCATGCCCACGTCACGTCCGAATGAAGACTTGCCCTTCCAAAAATCCGAAGTCACAGACGATTTCCATTTCAAAAGAATGGCCCATAGATTTATTTTTAACAGTTCCATTTTCACAGGAACCATAATGTTATGCTATTAATAAGAGTGATTCATTTTCAGAGAGGCATTATCTCAGATTAAAATGTGGGAGACTTTTCCAAGAAGAAATTTAAAAAAAACAAACTGGCTAAGGCATTTACAAGAAATCTACTTTGTGTCAGAGACTGAAGTTTATTCCTTTGATTTATAAAAACCATGACATCCGAGGGAGAGAAAAAAAAAGGAGCTGAATGCAAGATGTTCCTGTCACAGAAAGGAAATTAAGCTTTGGGACAACACCTTCAGAGTTCTGATTTATAAAAACTCAAATCTCTCAGGTTCACCTCAGAGAAAACATTTATGAGACGGGGGAAACTGTCCTTTGGAGAAAAATAAACAACCTGTAAAACAGCGACATAAATCTTCCCCAAATCTTGCAAGTCACAGGAGCCTCACTGTAGGGACCAACAGGTGAGAGTGAGACCAGAGAAAAATCTGGTGACTTTGTGTGAGGAGAGAAATAGAAATTACTCGCATGATCACTCCACTTTTACACTGTTGTACCCTCACAAAGGAAGTCCCCAGATTACCTTCTAGAAGAGGATGCTGCTACCAGGTTTCCTACAACCTGGTCAACACTATGATATAGAAAGAGGACTTAATTAAGAAATAATGAACAAACTAAACTGACGGACAAAATAAAACAAGAGGCATGGACGCGTGGGACAGCCTGACAGATCTTGGGCGGGGCCGGGGGGGTGTGGTGTGTGGGCTGGAAGAGGTTAGCCACAGAACACATCTGCACATGTACACTGCTCATGGACACAGACAACAATGTGGGGGGGGGGGGAATTGGGGACACCTGTAATAGGGTCCACAATAAATGTAAATAAATAAATGAAAATGATAACATCAACCAAAGCTTCTTTCAGTCTCTCAGACACACACAGCCGTGCACCCAACCGTGGCTTACAGCACTAGAAGGGGGTGAGAGATGAGAAGCAGATCATCCCAGCCTTCTGGAAGTTTTGGTCCCCTGCCCCTCACAGACCCAGCTGCCATCTCCAGAGGTCACTCACTGTACACTGGTCACCTTGACTCCCTGATTCTGACAAGCTCTACCCAGCGGGGGGTAGGGGGGGTGGGGGCGGGGTTGGGGGGCTGCCCTCCTGTCTCCTGTCTCCTCAACAGCTAAGGAGCAGCCTCAGGAATCTCCACGGGCCTCCCTCAGACACTCGAGTACTTCCCCGCCTCCCTGATAAAGGGCCCAACCTTCCTGCAGTTACCAGGGGGCCACTGCCGAGAGGTCTCATGACTTCAGAGCTGTTTCTCCTCCCTGGACTTTGCTCCTGAGGCCACCAACTTGCTTTCTAATCCCCATCAATCGCTGTGACTTCCGCCCACCCATGTTCTATTAAGAGCCAACGGCACTGAAACCTACGGCCACGCTAAGTGCACGCCACTTTTTTCATGGCGCACTTGAAAATCAGCCCCTTGGTTTCTATGCGCCAAATTTGAGTTATTTAAAGCAAAGTCATAAAGTCATGGTCAATAATTTTTGTTTACATCACAAACAACTCCTTGGGTCACTGTATGAAGTCAGTACAGAATTTAGAAGTCAATACATGGAGTCTCAGCACCAATATGACCAGGACTGTTACAAATGTTCACCACACATGAAACACCCTAGTGATTCATTCGGTATCATCTAGAGTACATCGTTTTCTGAAATAAGAACCATTCTGGGAAAAAAATGATACAGCAAATATGACATTGTTACTTTAATTAACGGAAGAATTCATCACATACCTAAAAATAGTGTTCTTTCAGAAAGTTGCACACTGGTCCTTGACATCTCAAGACATGTCCACATCGTATATTCATAAATGGCTGACCTCCCCTGAGACTTAGAGGAGCAATATCCCACTACCACCAGGACCTCTAAGAAGCTCTGATTCTGTGACCCTCTCAGTCCCAACTTCTTACTAACATCATCTGTCATTCACTCACCGCCCCCCCCTTAAGGACCTCTCAGGCACCTACACCACAAGCACAGTTTAGGCACAGAGACTACAGTGACAGAGAAGTTCGCATGGTCGGGGCAGGGAGGAGAGACTGCTAATGAACAAATGAGCAAGTTACCTAAAGGGGCGGGACAGAGAAGGATGGAGGTGATGAGAGCAGGAAGCTGATCTCGGCAGGGGCGGTGTCCAGGCAGGGGCATCTGAAGGAGCCAGCCCCTTGAAGCCTCTGGGGGAAGACACGGTCTGCAGAGGCCTTGAGATGGCGTGTCCCCCGACCAGAACGAAGGGCAGTCTGTCAGAAACGCGGGCCCGGGCAAAGGAGGGCCCAGAGGCAAGCCGGTGGGCCGGGAACAAGGCACGCAGGCCCCTGAGAGCGGGACAAACCACGGCGGGAGTTCTCGAATGTGGCCCCAGACCAACGGCATCAGTGTCACCGGGGAGCCTGCCAGGAATCGACAGTCTCAGCCCTGCTCCCAGGCCTGGATCAGACACCCTGGGGTTGGGGCCCAGCCGCCCCACTGAAGTTTGAAAACCACTGCACTGGAGGGCTATGTGCCGGGATGGATGTACCATAAAGCTTGGTTTCTGAGTAATTTGCTGTAATAACTGTACATCATTAGCTGTTTTACTAGCAAATAACAGCATATTAATCTGTCCAGAATATACTGACAATGATAATACCAACGGTTAACCCAACACCAATATCAAAACATCACAGGTTCATATACACTAGTCATTATCTCTGCATATTTTGAATTTCAGGGAATTTTTATTTAATTATAAGAAATATTAAGACCTAAGACTTGTTCTAAATTATCTTGTCCATAGTCACAGCCTCAAATCACCAAATGGGAAACCTAAGCAACGTCCACTTTTCCTCACGCCCCTCCCTACAGTAGCTCGCCTGCTCCCTGCATCCGGTCCCTCAGGGTCAAAGTCACCTCTAGCCTTTTAGAATCATTTCAAGGCCACGAAACTGCCTCCAATTCCCTCTACCTCTGACCCACACCCCCAGCCGGAGGCAAACTTTCTCTTCACTTCTCTAACACCAATCACAACTAATGTATCTACTAGCCCTATCTTATCTGTCTTACTGGTCTATAAATTCCTTAAGGACAAAGGTTCTGGTTCTTAAATGCTTCCTCCCAGTTTCTCTCCTCCTCCAGCAAGGCTACCTGAGGGTCTCCCCCAGCATATCTGCCATGCTCGTGCTCGTTTGTTCAAATGAACCACGGTTCGGAGACCAGGATTTGACAGAATGCGCCCACGTCACTAGGCATCACAAAATGCCTACAGATGAATATACGGTATAAAACCTCAACATTAAAAGCCAGACAATGTCCCAAATGCAGAAAACAAAGCATTCTGCTTACGTTAGGACAACTTAAATCTTTTTTCTCCTTTTCAACTATGCCTGAAGTTTGACTTAGATAGATGCCAAATTCGGAACATATACTCCAAAGCAACTCACTTTAGGCTACTCTGCTTTCAATATCTACCATAAGCAACAAACAAAATTAAAAAATAAAAACTAGGCATGTATACTTAACCAGGTGATTCCTGCTCTACACCAACTGTTCTGGACATTTAATGCCGGATGTTTTCTTCTAAACTGAGCCTTGTTGTTTTGCGGGTATTGGGTGCTGTTACATATTTCACTCTATTTTTCACTTTTAATCACTGAGCACCATATTTTTAAGCTCCACCCATGATGTCATGAGCACAAGCAATCCCTGGCTTCTAGTTCTCCCCTCTCTGCCTCGCACTTCGTTATGGAAGTGTTACTCCACTTTCAAAAATCTTTAAGAAAGTTCAAAATGCAATAATGGATCTAAATTTAAATGAGCTAGAACTACCCTCACTAAAGAAGATCAAAACTAAGAACACTCACTCACCCACATAGTATTTATCAAAGCCTACCGTGTGTCAAACTCAGTGCTAAGCACCAGGAACGCAAGGATGAAAGGTACGGTCCACACCCCCGCAGGCACATGGAAAAATGCAGGGGCAGTGCCCACAAACGCACGTCACATGACAACTTCCTCGTGCAGGTCTGTATGACGCCAGTGAAAAGAGGAAAAACCACTGCTCCCTTTCAAGGAGCACTGCGAAGCTGAACACCCAAGGATGAGTAAGACAAGCAGCAAGAGGACCGTCCAGGCAGAGAAACATCACAGTAAAGGCACAGGGGCGTGAGAAAGCCTGGTGTGTGTCAAACTATAACCCTGAAATTGAAACGTGAAAGTGGGAACAAGGCTGGACAAGTAAGAAGGACAGGTTCTTCTCAAGCCATGAGCCACAGATATGCTGAAAAACTTTGAACGTGTAATTCCTGCTTACACACACACAGTTATGGCAAAATCAGATGACGCAGGGCAGGTCACTGACAGCAACATGAAACAGGGTACAACTTGCAGGGAGCAACAGCAAACAGAACCACAAGCCCCACAAACGGCCCTAATACACCCGTCCACAGGAGCCTGTGCGAGGCAGTGGGCAGATCCTCGCAAATGCAACACAACTCCAAACGAGGCCACGGGGGCGGTGAGTGAGGGTGCTCTTCCACCCCAACAAAGCTCTCTCGCTACTTAGCTTCTGCCACGGGGGATGCTGTACTTGACAGGCCGACTTGTTTGGCGTCTGAGTCTTCTGATCACTTCCACTGTGAGGCTAAACATTCTGGAGTGAAAGGATATCGCGGGCATAAAAAGGCTGAAATCCACTGGGCTAGACAATGCAGACACTTTCTGCCTAACGAGGGAGTTTATAGGGTATGCTATAACAATGTAATAGAAGTCAGTCTGGAAGAACTCTGGAGAGGAACGAGACAAACTTCTGTTTCAGAAAGACCACCATGAATGGATTAAGGGGCAGAGAACTGTAAAGGTAAGACGGCAACTAAGCAGAGGACTATCACAGTCCAGGCGAGAGAGAGGCAGAGCAGAAGAGGAGGCTAGGAGCGAGAGGGGAGGGGCCATGGCACAGGGATGAAAGTTACGGAACAAAAGGGAAGAATGGAAGGGCAGTGGTTTGGCGCCCAGGTCTCCTGCTGCTGAAAGCAACAAGCAAAATGCCAGGAAGAGTCCTCACTCCCTTTAAAATACCAGCGCTGTCCAAAAGAGCTCCCTTTTCGGGAACTCAACAGATTATCCAAAAATGACCTACATATCACAAACTAGCTAGCTGTTACCATCTGTATCTCCTTGTGATGCAGGAAAACACTGACTCCAGGAGACCCTTTCTAGAATTAAAGTCGGCTCTCTCTTGGATTCCCTAAATCGCTTGCTACTTTGTATCTCTGTCAATCAAATAAAGACATCACTGATATTTTTTTAAATGGTCAAGGGACTTTTAGGTGAAAGCACTCGAAGCTCCCAAGGCGGTATGGTCATGTGGTTAGGAGAATGGTGGGTGTATAGTATTTTTAAGGTCACAGCTTCCTTAAGAAACCTGGTGTGTTCTATTCAGTGGTAAGGCACCATAGTGAGAGAAGAGAAGGAGGCTTTCTCCCAAGCCCTTCAGCACTCCCAAAGGATATAGTTTGGCGTGCCCTCGGTCCCACAGGAAGGAGCTTGTGGCTATGGGAGTACCCTTCCCCTGTCCCTGTCCTGGGCTTGTTCCCGACCCTGGGCAGGTATTACTGCTTTTTCTCCCTGGATGTTTAGAACAAGTGAGAAACTGTGTTGGCTGAGTTCACAACCAGTTCCTTCCATCAGCCGGGCCCCGGCTGATCAGGTGACACTTCTATCCACTATAGGTGGTTTTCTGTAGACTTGTCTGCAGCAGGCTTTCCCCAGCCCTTGCACCTTCCCCAGTTCTTTCATCCTGGCACCTCCACGACCCATCCTCCGCACAGCAAGAGCAGCCTTCTCTAATCAGTCAGGTCATGCCGCTCCTGGTGCTTAAAACTCTTCCTGTGGCTACTGCATCCCTTCCCCCACCACATGCACTCTGCCCCGCCCCCAAAAGCCTACCTGGGTGTATACCCTCTTCCCTGCCACCCCGCCCTCTCCCAGGTCACCAAGCCCAGCCTCACTGGCCTCCACTCGTCCTCCAGGCCTGTGCACAGTCCCTGGGAACCTTCTGGCAAGGCTCCCCTCTCAGAGTTCCACGAGACCAACTCCTCCAGGTCATTCAGGTCTTAGCTGGACTGTCACTTCCCTGGCCATCCCAGGCCCATTATGCTACTTCAACACAACTCTCATGTTTTTTTTTTTACTTTCCAACTCCCACGGCCACCCGCCACCCCCAAGTAAGCTCCATGAAAGGTAAAGTCCTTGAAAACTGTCTTATTCTTTCCTATACCCATGGCACTCAGAACAACGCTTGGACTATAGCAGATGTTTACAAATACTTGATGAATAGATGCTGGCCCCAAAAGGCCATCTGAAAATAATCAACAGGTTAATGAGGAAAAACGAAGAACAATGATCCAATATGCTGTCGTTCAACACCAGTTCCTAGTTTATTTCCAATAAGTTCATCTGATTAAATGGAATCACTGCCCCTTACTACACAGACAACCCTGAAGCAGCAATGGAGACCGTGTCCCGGCACCTCCATCCTGACATCCCACCCATGTGGGCATCCCTTCAGGTCACTGCTGCACCATTCGAGCCTCTGGAAACAGCTGGAAACAGCGGAAGAATGACAATGGCAGTCTCCCACGGGCATTTTGTGATTTCCTAGCCTCCACATCCCCCAGTGAAAATATTCCACTCCTGATCCTTTCTTTCCTACCTCGAGCACTACTGAAAGATATAAACAAAGATGACCCGACACCCCTCAGACCAAAGGTGATTTACTACACCGTTCCTCTTTCCCTGCAGAGTGGGAGAGCTGAGGTCTCTCTGGAAGATGATCTCACCATTGCCAGGGGGCGACAATCACCCCTTCACGACCTACCCCCCCAAAGCCCCCCACCCCGTACTACCACTTGGAATTGATAAGAGAACCATTTACCAATCTTCTCCAGTTCGGATTTCAGTACAGAAAGATGTCTGTTTTCCTTTTACTACGTCAAAAGTAGTTATGTCCTAGAAAGCAGTATTTGAACTCACCATTAGCCAAAAGGACAATGTCACCACTGTCTGTCCTGTCAAGTATCTGGAAGTATTCTAATCCAGGCGCTGCCATCGCAAAGGACATTCGTTTGCAGGAAGACCTGGATGCCTCTTGCAGTTGGGCTGAGTGGACCCAAGCAAACTGCAGAAACCCACTGGGCTTCAAATTCCTTATTTGTTGAATGAGAACAAAAAGAAGACTCCCACCACAGGGTCATAAAGGGATCAGACGGGATGACGACCTCAACCACTGGTCGGTGCTGGGTCAGAAAGGGGGTTCTCGGGAGGAGCTTCCTCACCTTCCCTGGGCAGGAAACGGGAGCACAAGTCTTTCAACCCCACTGCTTTATACAGAAATGGTTCATGCCACTCTGGGAGATCAGTAAACCGTCCGAACCATTTTTTTTTAATGCCTTTTCTTAATTTATTGATTTCACAGAAAGAGGGGAGAAGCGGGGGCAGAGACAGACAGACAGACATCAATCTGTTGTTCCACTCATTGGTTGTTTCTTGTATGTGCCCTGACCAGGGATTGAACCCGCAATCTTGGCATGTCAGGGAACGCTCTAACCAAATGAGCTACCTGGTCAGGACTAACCATTTTTTCTTATTACCACTAGCAGTTTCACCTGTATTCCATAATGGTTTACCCATTAAAGTTTTCTACTATCTTTTTAAACTTGTGCCTTAGGAATTTGGGTTAAAATGTTTCAAACTCATATAAAGCAGTACTAATTATAAATTTGTTTCTAGAAAAAATAATTGAAGCTTGCATTTCAAAAGTGAAAGTTCAGTATTTATTGGCCAAATGAACATTTCAATGAAAATCTCATTCTGTTATCATCCAAATAATGTGTTTGGATAAACTTTATGTGGGCGGGGGGGGGGGGGG
>PVJD01001940.1:0-144009 GCA_004026545.1 Mormoops blainvillei | reverse complement strand
AGATACTTGGTAGAGAAGGTTGGTGAGAGGTTTCTAACACACAAGGAAAGTCATAACAATGTTTATCAGTATGCAGTTACCCTATTTGAGCTGAAGAAGGGCTCAGTGTTCAGCTGGCTTTAGAAAGACTTTTTAAGGAGTGCCACACACTATGGCAGATTACCCGGAGATAAAGGTCTACAGTATTCCTTAAAAGCTCCAGAGAAGAGAGGTTTTGTTTTATTGTTTTTTCCTGTCACTGTTGGGGGCGCAAAGAGGGACAGAAACAGTTGCTCCTGGAAGCAGCGCCTGCATAAACACCCTGTGTCCCCTCCAGATTACTGTACGTTAACTTTTAAAACGTAAGCAGCTGTACACATGTGCTGTTTCTTGTAAAGTCAAATTTTGTTTTTTTCTGAAACATGTAAAACTACAGAAATTTTAAAATGTTTTTCAGCTTTTAATTTACATAGCAGAAGTCCCAAGACAACAAATTTCACTACAGCACATGGAATGTGAGATACTTTGCACATTTTTTCAAATGTATGATTTGTTTAGCAGCCTTTGGGAATTACAATTCTATAGAGAACCTACCTTAAATTTTATTCTGGAATAAAATCTAAGCTGACTTGCTAAATTACTACTCAACCACAAAAAGGAATTCTTTCAGCACATGATAGAGTCATATAAATAAAATACTGCAAAGCTATAACTTAAAAGCGTTTGAATTTCAAAACACGATTTCAGTTAGGAAAATATGTACAAATAAAACCAGACTTTTGCATGACAATAATACAACTATTTAAGTAGAAGTTAGCTCTTGGTTGGTGGAGCTGAACAAGCTGCAGTTACCTTTAGAAATATATTGATCCAGCCGACCAGGAGTCAAGCTTCTAAAGGAGCTACGGCAATATTCCCTTTTTTTGTTTTTTTGTCCTAGTTTCCCAAAATTAGAAGTGCACGTAACCAGCTGTCACTGTACAGCATCATGGGATAACTAGAAATGATTATGATACCTCTGTAGCACTGAAAGATAAAATGCCATAAATTTAAAAATTAAATGACCAGTTCAACTGAGCTTTTTATAAGCTATTCTTTTCTTGAAAATATTATCTGTATTAGGGCTATATGATGAAATTGGCTTAAACGGAACACTACATTAAATAGTCAGAAAACCCATTCTCCAAAGCATCAGGGATAAACAGGCCATTATTACTTCATTTTATAGTATTAATGTAAACAGGAAGCTGCAAATAAGCGATTCGAAATAAGTTATTCTTTGTCACACTGTGCTACTTTGTGCTACTTTGTCAAACTGACTGCTCTGTGAATACAGGGGCTACCAGACACATGTGGTTATCATATAATTAAAATTAAATAAGTTTAACAGTCAGTTCCTCTGTCCCATGAGTCATACTTCAAGTGCAGTAGTGGCAGGTGGTGACTACCATATTGGACAGCACAGAAAGAGGCCATTTCCACCATAGCTGGACATAAATACCAAATACACAACATCTACTACTGAGATATGGACAAATTCAAGTCCCCTGGCCCCCAACGTGGCACTGCAGAATACTGTGTGTGCTTTATGTGCAGGCTTTTTTAATTTACCATTTCAGCAGCAGGTAAAAACAGAAGTCTTTATAAAATCCTATCTTAAAAGAACAGTGAAGGCTTTTAGAGATAGCGAAGCTATTTCATAAAAATAGTGTCTGACTGTAACACTTCACAACATGAAAATAATGAAAAAAGATATCTGATATAATTTTAACTAGCTGAGAGATTTTGCTTTTAATAATTATTTCTCTTTCATAATGAAATACAATGAGTGGGGCTCACTAAAAAGCCATGCTCTCAAACTGCAAATGAACTCTTGTTTAATGAAGAAAAATAAGGTGTCAATTATGAAAGATTAATCAGGGTCTCCTCGCCAACTCGTGGAAATATCATAGAATCAGAGATACCAACTAGGGCAGGTATCTGAAAATGAATGAGATCAGCACACCCCCTTCTGCTGCAGCCCGTCATGACCTCTACTGTGATTCTCAGCGAGGTCTACTTATCTTTAGTCAGCCTGCTAACGCGCACCTTCTCCTTCCGGCTTTGGGGCTAATTATCACTTCGAGTCCCGCATGAAAGAAAAATCACTTGATTTTCTACGCTGCTGGGTGAGAGAACACATGAACACAATTTATTTGCACATTTTTAATATGACGCAGTGTATACTGCAAACTGTTCCGTTCAGAATGCCTTTAGAAGCAAACCAAGGGGTGCACTCTTAATGCCCTGGAACTGTATGCTTCAAAATAGCTAAGGTGGTCACCCTGATATAAAGTTCATTTCCCCACTACAACAAAAAAGCGTATCAAGGCAACTGTCCACATTCCGACACTGTCCATTTTCTTGTGGGAAGCATAATACTTTTCCTAGTAAGTCAGTTAGAGTTTTCAAAGGAACTTCAAAACTTCACTCAATGCTGAAATAAGGTCCATATTAAAAGCTAGAGATGAGAAATATATTTTAAAAAACAGTCTTACTTGCAATTACCCAAAATATTACAGGATAAAGACATAAATAACATGAAGTTACTAAATAAAAACGTATTTTCATATGTTTATGTATTGCAAGAATAAGAATCTCAATTTAACCAATATTGTAAATTCAGAAGAAGCTCTTATCTAGCAACTATTCCAAGCTAGGCACTGAAATTATTACTTCATAATCAGTAACTCCATTCTTTACAACCACCCCAAGGACTCAGTACTGTTATTATCCCCATTGTGCAGATGATGAAACTAAGGAACAAATCATTAAACAAGAAAAAAGGCCGATGGTCACAGAGGTGGTAGCTGAGCAAATACTGAGGGTTAGCCTGGCTTCACAGCACACCACACTGCCAGTCTCTCTGTTAAAGTCCTACTCTGACATTAGAAAGGCCATCAGAAAGGACCATACTGCTAAATTAAATATAGTCTCAAGAGCTACGTAACTTTTCACAAATTCTGATGATCTGCAGTTGGGAGAAGGCAGCAAAAGCGCTAAGAAAGCCCAAAAAATGTATCTTGACATAAAATTGATCCTTAAGGAAGAAATCATATTGCAACAACCAACACTTTTTGCTCCTATTTCACAGGGAAAATTCACAGCCAGCCAACAAGAGTTATTTTGAGGCAAAGAAATGTAAACCCCAGGAATAAACATTTTAACAGTAAACTCCCTCCCACTTATCTATTGTCTGTATTTTTTGGACATTCGCACCACAAACCTAACTTCATAACCAGGCATTAGACTAACATAGGACACATACTGCTATTAACACTTTCAAGTTCCTTGACTCCTGGCAGGACAAAAGATCCCAAACTATCTAAACTCAATGACCAATTCCAATAAATTCAGTTTGTTCCCTGCATGAGAGTTTAGGACACCTTCCCATGACACAGGTAGAGAGGACCAGGGAACAGAATAATTATACTCTGCATGTGTGACTGCAAATAAACAAAATGTGTGGTCACTCCAATCCACAGACTGTATAAAAGTACATGTTGCTTCTTTGTTTGAACAAATGAAGCCCTGAGAAAACTCGGGCAGGATCCTGCTTCAGAGGGAAGGGCGCAAGGACAACTTCCTCGAGAAAACACATGCACTACTATAAAGTCGGCATAAGCCACTGCAGCCTCCCAGTCTGTGCGGCCGTTGGAGGAAAGAGGCATTTCAAAAATGCCTCAAGCCTGCAGTACACCTGTGGCCTGGTGGCCACGTCCGAAGCCCGCGGAGCCCCGGAGGAACTCACTAACCCTCTAGAGCGAGCAGGCACAGACGTTTTACTGCGATCAAAAACTGTGCGGCTGCTTTTAATAAACCCAGTTTTCCTGAAAGAGACAGAGCAGCTTTGCTGCTACTGCGGGTACCAAGATCGAAATTCAATTAAAAAGAAAGCAAGGGCACTCTTTTCGGTATGTATATTTCACTGCAACGAAAAGTTGTTTGGTTTTGATTTTGTCTTTAAGACAAAGCAGTAAGATTCTCGGTTTCCCTGGTTTTGACCTTCAAGAACTGCAAAAAGTCAGGACCCAGTCAGAGAAAAAGAAAAGTTTGAGTGGCTGCTCTGGAGCAGCTGCGGGGACCCTCCTCCCGGGCATGGTCTCCCTGCTCCCGTCCATCGGCCCGGGCTCAGGATGGGAGCCCGCAGCGTGGAGCCCCAGCCGCTCCCCGAGGTTCGCAACACACCGGCTCCCGCCACGCGGGCTCAGGCCCCGCATCGGCTGGGGACCTCCGCCCGCGACCCCACACACTTCCGGGCCCGACGCCCCGGCCCTAGACCCAGCCCACCTGCCCACTTACCGGCATCATCTTGGACCCGAACCGCATCGAAGCGGGTGGCCGAGGGCGGCCCGGAGCCGAGCGGAGGCGCCCCGGGGGTCGCGGGGTGCGGGGGAGGGGAGCACAGAGCGGGGCCGCCCCGGAGACGGCGGACCTGTTGCGAGGTGGCGGTGGGTGGCGGGGCGGCGCCCAGGTCCGCACAGCCCTCTCCGCGAGCTGGGGCGCCTCTGAGCCCCGGGCCCAACCTCCTCAGGGCCCCCGACGCGGCTTTGTCTTCTCCGTGCTCGCGACCGCCGGGCTCCCTCCTCTGCTCCGAAACCAACTAACCCGGAGGCCTGGTCCCTCCCGGCCCGCGCCGGCTCCGCCCCCAGCGCGGGCCCGGCCCTCGGCTCGCGGGGCGGGCCTGGGGGAGGGGAGGCGCGGGGACGGCAACGCGGGCGCGCCTGCGCGGGCCCGCGGGGCGAAGGAGGCGGAGCGGCGGGCGCGCGCCCGGGCGGGAAACGGGAGTCCTTTCTTTGCGGCGGAAGACGTGCAGTCGGGGGCGCGCGGCGGAGGGACGGGAGCGCGCGCCTCCTGGCGGAGCCGGGGGACACCCGAGGAGCGAAATGCAGTCACCCTCCACTGCAGCTTCCAACTGCGCAGAGGGCTGAACACCTGGCCGTCGGGATCCCCGGGCCGTGCCTCGACGCCTGGACTGTGCCCACCCCCTCGGCAGCTGGGCTCGGCCGGAGCGATGGGCCGCTCGTGGGAGGACCTGCCGGCCACCCGGATGATTGCTCTGCCTGGAGGCGGCGAGGATCGCCGCGCCCCGAGGAGACGGAGATTCGCGGTGGTGGTTCGGCCCCTGCACACTCTGGGAGTGCCTCGGGAGTAAGGAGCTCTCAGCCTTTCCTCTCATTAGCCTTGGCCCAAATTCTGATTTAAAACTAACGTGTGAGTTTCTGTAATTTACAAAAAGTACGCGTAAACATGACTCAAATGGTAAAATTTTATGCAATTTTACCACAATAAAAATAAAGCCCCGCAAAAAAAAAGGTTAAAAATGTGTAAAGCAGCATTCTATGGAGCTTCTTTTCCACTGCTCAAGAATATCTTGGAGCTCGTGCCCCTCCGCGTAGGGAGGGAAGGGAGGCCCGGGAAATTGCGGTGCCTTACCTTCAGAGTCGCTGAGCTGGCTCTGGCGCCTCTGCCACTTTCCGGGGACGGAGACGCCAGGAACCCTTACACTCCGGGAGCTCTTGTTCTGGTAAAGTCGTCGGTGAAGAGTCCCTCAGAATCACTTTTCCCTGAGAGTCTAAATAGTGGAGTAAAGCATCTGGATTTACCCAGGTTCAAGGCCACAAACCCCTTACCAGAACGTCCATCAAACTCCACATTGCACCATCCCTGCTACATATCTGGAAATGCCCGGCTATGGCTAATTTATTTACAATTCAAAGTTCTCCAAAACTCTACTTGGAAGTCTAGTTATTTTAAGAGAATTCTCCAGTGTTAAGTAAAAGGAATTTATCCCTTCACTGGTTCAGTAAATATTCATCACATACCTACCCTGTGCTGGATTTTCTTCTAAGTGCTGGAGAAACAGCAATGAACCAAACAAAAACTGGATGGACACTAAAACCAATAGCTAATTATATTAATAATTAAAAATTACATAAATTACCAAGTATAATTATAAGGAGTGAAGCAAGTTGCTGGGAAGAAGAGATCATGTTAAATTGGAGAATCTTAATAAAAATCAAAGAAACTTAATCCTGAAATTTAGCACATTTGTGGAAAGCAAGAATCCTTTTTTGGCAACCTGCAGCTCGTAAAGGGACTATTTAGCATCAAAAACCAACTTCATAGGCCACTGATCTTCATTATTTTCTTGCATACAAGGAAACTTCAGAAAAGAATTCTGGATATCAGTCACTTAGCATCCCCTGTTCTCAACAATGAAAAAACACCTCTCTTTACCACCCAAAAGCTGAAGTAACCACACACAGGAGTAAACTCTATCTAGTATGAGCATTGGCAGCCCTGGCTTATTAATAAAACAATGAAGATGGACATAGAAGCAAGGAGAGGGGACTTGGAATAAGATGGTCCCATTCTGTTTCTCTATTGCCTGTTTCACAAATGACCTGCTTGACAAGAGGGAAGGAAAAAGGGACAACAGCTGGCACTCTGTCCCGAAACTCACTTCCAGCCAAATGAGAATTCCCTGCTGCCAAATAGCAGGTATGTTTATGTTGAGGGTTTTGTTTTCATCTCCTCTTTTTATTTTCAATCATAGGAGCATGAAACAAACAACAACAACAAAAAGAAAACACCATCTAAGCTTTGGTTTCATTCCTTAATTCTGTGCCATTCACCAAAGGTCTTGGGTGGGTTGCTCTCTCCCTTCCAATCTTCATTTCTCCCCCACCCCGCCTGCCTAGTGGGTCTAGAGCCTCTTCCTGCTTCTCCCTACTCTATAATTCTGTATTCAACCTCAAGAAAGAGAAATCAGATTACCACCGGCTGGGTGCGGAGCTGTCTTCTCTTTGGGCCTCACCTCCCCCCCAGGCACATACAATTACTATCGATTTGGCTTGAGTTCAGAGGTTTGAGTTCCCAACTTTCTCCCCATTTCCCACACATGTTTCAAACCTTGTGTCCCTCTTTCCTTTCAAAAGATCAATTCCCACCTTCCTTAACCAATAAAATAGTGGCTGTGGGGGCTTTCGCTCCTGCAGCTCATTGCTCCCACTTCCACCCCACCATGCCTCCCTCGCTACCTCATTTCCACTGACTAATTTGACTAATACTCTTGTGTGTCTGTATTTTGCCAGGCACATGTCTGGACTCTAGAGATGCCGCAGTCAACAAAACAAAGACTCTGCCTTCGTGAAGTTTGTATCTAGTGAGGGAGCTAAACAGCAAACGAATGGAGGGAAGGGGAAGCAACTAGGGAAACCTAAGAGACTAATGTTTCTGTTTGATAGGGTGGTCAGCGAAGGTGTCTGAGCAATGAAGTAAATTAGGGAACAGACTCTAGGCTGGGGGAACAGCACGGGCAAAGGGCCGCGAGTATGGCTATATACTAAAGAAATAGCAAAGCCAGAGCACCTGGAGCTGAGTGAACAAGACAGGGGGTCTTAAGAGAGAGGGAAGATGCAGCGAAGGCCTGCATCACGTAGGACCATTTAATGTTTCACCAATTACCCTCCCTCTGGAGACCTCAGATACTCTACTTTTACAGGTTTCTTAGCCTGCAAATATACTCACTTCTCTCCCGCATTCCCCTCCAGCTGGCAGCAATTCAAAAGAGAGGGAGGGGGCAGAAGCTTGAGTTTCAAGCCTCCTTGTGTGCTTCCGTGCTTTCTGCTGGGCCTCGAATACCGTCCCCCTTCCCGTGAACGGTAAGCTTCTACTCATCTTTGCTGTGCCTACCTGTCATTCTTGGAAGTCATGTCTGACGTTTCTCAAACAGTATTAATCAATATCTCATTTATAGTCCATCGCCATATATATATATATGTATATATAATTTAATTATTATGGCACTTACCATATGATACAGGGGAACAAAACCTGTCTTCCCAACTAGACCCTATGGCAGAAAAAACAAACTATGTGTTACTCATTTATTTGTGTATCTTCAGCCCTAACATTATGCCTAGAGCTTAGTAGGTACTCACTAAATGTAGAATTGGTGGTACCTAATTAATGTTACCCACACTCTCCTTTCTCTTTGCTGGGACAGTAGGTTTTGTTCCTGACTCCTGTGATACCCTCAGGCAGGTCTTCCTGTAGCCTGTCTTGCTCTCTCTAATTTTTTCCCACCTAGGGTTTGACGAACTCCAGGCCAAATGGGGCTCTCCTCCTGTTTTTGTATTGCTTCTGAGCAAAAACTATGCTTACATTTTTTTTTTTTTAATGGATGGGGAGAAAAAAAAATCAAGAGAGAAAAAAATGCTTTGTGATGTGAAAATTACATGAAATTTATATTTCAGTGTCCTTAAGTAAAGTGTTGTTGGAACACAGAACACAGATGGCCTCTGGCGGCTTTCACACTGGAAGAACAGAGTCCAGTAGCTGTAATAGAGGCTGTTATGACCTGCAGAACCTAAAATATTTACTATCTGGCCCGTTAAGGAGGAAATTTGCTGACTCCTGCTCTACCTAGAAGCAAGAATGATCTTCCTAGCAGAAATATAATCAAGCCCATGCTTACAACTCTTCAGTCAAAGTGGTTGGGCATATGGATGGGGCAGGACTGAAGGCTGAAGCGCGTTGGGGCCGGGTGATGAGTAGTACATGGAGATTTCATTGTACTTATCTGTCTTCTTGTGTTTGCTCTAAATTCTAGCCCCCTTACTCTAGCTCACATGCACCCTCCAAGACAGTTAGGGTAGGAAGGAGGAAGAGCAGATGTGCACCTCCCCATGTTCATGACAAAGATCCAACATTGGTTACTTGGCAGCATAAACCCAGTGCCTTGAAGACATCTGTCTATGCTATTGACTGGACTGGGACTTGGTTGAAGTCACTCCTTGCTTTTTCGACACAAGCAGCTCATGAGTTCTCATCTTCTGTCATTGGTTCTCTCTCCAATTCCCTCACTTCCCTCTTACACACCCAGCCTGCCTCTCGGCTCCGTTCCCCCCCACCCCGCAACAGCACTTGCTGAAGTCACCAGCGACCTTTCTTTTCCTGATGCAATTAACATGTTTAGGCCTCCTCTGCTTTGACCTTCCAGTAGCACGAGCTGTTGCTCGTCCCTCCTTCTCCAAACACTCTTCTCCCTTGACATTTAGGATGAAGCACTCGTGCTTCTCCAGCCTCCCCAGCCACCTCTCCTCTGTGTCCTTTGAGGGCTCCCTCTTCCTCACCAGCCTATTCATCTTGAAGGTCCTCGAGGCTCAATCCCAGCCATTTCCTCTTTTCATGCCTACCTTCTTCCCAGACAGTCTCATCCATGCTCTTAAAAGTCATCTATACCAGGATCAATATTTTAAATTTCCAGTCCAGCCTGCTTCCCTGGGCTTTGGAACTGCACCATCCCATGCAAAAGTCACTAGCTCTTCAGCATTTGAAATATGGCCAATGCAACTGAGAAACTAAAACTATAACTTTGGTTAATTTAAATGTAAATGGCCACATGTGGGTAAAAGCTAAAACATCAGACAGTGTAGATATAGACTATTTCCATCATCACAGAAAGTTCTATTGAACAGAGCTAGATGTCCATACTCTATCATGTCCACTTGCCTGCTGACGTTTCCTCTTGGCTGCCTCAAAGCATTGCCCACTCCGCTTGTCTAACACCAAACAGACAAGACTTGGGAAGCCTTTCTTCCCAATCCTGGTCCTCTTCCAGTATTTCCTATCTCAATGAATGGTATGAGTGTTCATCCACTTTCTCAAGCCAGGAATCTGAAACTCATGCTTGACTTTACTTCTCCTTCACTGCCAACGTCTCTTCAAGCGCTGTCCTTACTGTCATAAACATTTCTTCAAAATCCCCATCCTCTATCACTACAACACCCTGTTCAAGCTACCACTGCCTCTCACAAATCTGATCACAAACACCTGGCTGCAACGTTGCCTCCTAGCACTTGAATGTCTGCCCCTGTCCATCCTCCAGCCTTTGCAAATACCATATTCCCTTCCTGAGACTCAGCCATACCACCTTTTTCTGTCCCTTTTGCCCTCCATGCTTTCCCCGCTCCAAGGACCTCACCCTTCATGCTGTATGTCACTACTGCATATTTAGATGGGTTTGTGTTACTAGTGTTATTCAGCTAATGTCTGTCTCTCCCAAGAGACAGGAAGCCATAGAGTGAGTGCTTCAGCTCTTCCTTGTTTACCATTGTTTCTTCAGTCCCTTAACTGGGGCCAGTACATAGTAGTAGAATGAATAATTGAATTAACAAAAGAGTGATTAAATGAATGAGTTATGGCCCTGGCTGGTGTGGCTCAGTGGACTAAGCGCCGGCCTGTGAACCCAAAGGTCACTGGTTTGATTCCCAGTCAGGGCACATGCCTGGGTTGTGGGCCAGGTCCCCAGTAGAGGGTGTATGAGAGGTAACAAATCAATGTATCTCTTGTACATCAATGTTTCTCTCTCTCTTTCTCCTTTCCTTCCCTTCTATCTAAAAGTAAATAAATAAAATCTTTAAATGAATGAGTTATTCATTTGTCTGTAGCTCACATGGTTAAAGCCAGTACATTAGTCAGCTCGGGTGGCTGTGACAAAATATCATAGACTGGGTGGCTTATACTATAGAAATTTATTTTTTACAGTTCTAGAGCTGGTAAGTCCAAGATCAAGGTGCCAGCCAATTGGGTTTCCTGGTGAGGGCTCTCCTCTTAACGTATAGACTGCTGTCTTTGCATTATATCCTCACATGTCAGAGAGAGGAAGCAAGAGAAAAAGGAAGCAAGCTCTCTGGTGTTTCTTCTTTCAAGGGCACTAATCCCATCATGATCACCCCACCTTCATGACCTCATCTGAACCTAGTTATCTTCCGGAGGCCCTACCTTCAAATGCCATCACGTGGCTTGGGAGGGGTGTTAGTGCTTCAACATATGAATTTGGTGGGGGAAAAACACAATTTAGTTCATAACAGCCAGTGTTTTGTACGTTTTTCCAATCCCATGGCCATAGCTTATATTCATTACTGCCTCACTGCGCCCCCCTCCAAAAAAACCCATCTCACAAATAGCTATAAAAAGTCCTTGTCGAATCAGGGTGGAAGGATCAACGGATTTCAAATCCCTCGCTGGAATACAAACCTAAAGTGGGCCCTTCTGATAACTGGCCCCTGGGGCCTCCGTCCATAAGAGCTAGATTTATTACTAGGTAGCGTTTGAAAAGAAAGAAAACCCACTTGATAGGATTTCTGAAAGCTAAATTGAGGCTTCACCATTAGCAAGCAAGAAGAATCTAGTCTAAAATACTGAAAATATACACTTTCAGAAACCGAAATACCGCAGAGGCCACTGGCCGTCGAGGAACCTGCGGTGCCCTCTGCTCTCCCAGTGCAAAGGGAACTATGTGTATTTCTTCCTGAGCTCGGCTCAAACTCCCTATGTCAGATCAGAATGTATGGACCTCTAGTCACCTTAAAACCACTTAAAACCATTTTTAAATTTGGGATCTATTCAAATACTTTTCAAGAGCACCCATGAAAAGCACACTGGTTTTCTAGATATATGGCCGAATTTCCTTTGGGGAAAGCCAGCTCTTAAAGTTCCTGATATTCCATTTAGCTAAGCAACAATGTTTCACTATCTCGCATTAAGTGACTTCAATCATGTTACTACTATCTAAAAATGTTCCCAATTAGAAAGAAAAAAACTAACCAGAAGGTTTTCTTTACCCTCATTCAAACCCCATTCAGAGTCCATAGCTCTGTTTATAATTCTAGAAACAGTTATGTCTAGCACTGAAGCTAGTTACTAATTGATAGTGAGAACGTTCTATTGCACCCCTATTTTTGCCCAATGTAGGCAGAGGAGGAGTCACATTTCTAAGAGTCTTGGCTGAGCTTGGTTTCTACTGTTCTAGTTAAGGCCCGGAGAAAGCTTTAAAAGGTCCACAGAGGAAATAAACTTAGAAAACTATAAAACCAAAAAAGGAGAGTATTATCTGATTGGAGAGAATTTTCACTTTAAGCTAAGTCCCCAAACTGTAGCCGTTGAAGTTTTCTTTCTTTTTTTCCTCTAAAAGTAATTTGTTCTCTGAAAGTGTTTTTAAATTGGTTTGGGGGGAAATCTATTTTCCAGCATATTTCACATTTACCAGATCTAATAGAATAAATATAAAGTTGAAAAAAATCAATCAAGACATGCTTATACAGGCTACAAAGGACCAACTATAGCAAATTCTCCCTGTTTTTTTAAATATGCTTCTGTTTACAAAAAAATTCAGCCCTGGCTGGTGTGGCTCAGTGGATTGAGTGCCGGCCTGCAAACCAAAGGGCCACCAGTTTGATTCCCAGTCAGGGCACATGCCTGGGTTATGGGCCAGGTCGCCAGTAGGGGCATGCAAGAGGTAACCACACATTGACATTTCTCTCCCTCTCGTTCTCCCTCCCTTCCCCTCTCTCAAAAATAAATAAATAAAATCTTTTTAAAATTCAATTCATATACAATTTTTCAGTTTAATTCAATGAATATATATTATGAGCAAAGAGCTGCCTGGGGCACATCTACATGAAATGAAATACACATATAGAATCGAAGGCACGATTTTAAGAACCCAACTGCCACAATAAGTGTGAGGCTAATACTTTGTTATCCTTATTTATGAATAAGGAACCTGAGGCACAGAGAGGTTAAGTAACTTGTCTGAAACGTCACAGCTGGTGAGTGGCAGAAGCTAGGATTTGAACGCAGGTGCTTTGAGTCCAGAGTCTATACTCTTAATTACTATGCCATTGTCCCTTTGCTGCTCTCCTGTCCTTCAACACTTCACTACTGAGTGCCAGGAAGCAAAGAGCTAGCCACCGAGGATACAAACATAAGTAAGATTCAAAGCACTCGCAGCCTAGTGGAGGAAAATGTACCAGTGAGCACACAAGCAAAATCAATGTGCAGGGGCTGTGGTTAAATCCACACAAGGACCATTCACCTAATCCCCTGGCCCTCCCAGGACAGGACAGTCTGGAAACCCCTCATAGAGTGAAGGGCTCATGAGCTGAGTGTAAAAGGTGAGCTGAGCTGGATTTGGTGTGTTTTCTATTTCATTTATTTGAAGCCTTGGTTTAGGAAAAGGAAATTTCATTTCATTTGGACTGTGTTTTATTGAGCATCTACTGCAGGTGTAGCAATATGAATTATACAAAAAAAGACATCATCTGTACCCTAGAGGAGGTTATAAACTTGGGGTGGGGGGATGCAGGTAGAAATAATAATAGCTGGGATCACCATTCATAGCACTTACACTATATGCCCAGCATTGTGCGGAACACTTTGCAAACATTTTGTCATATAATCTTCACTAACCCTCTAGGGAGGTAGTTATTTCCATTTCACAGATGGAGAAACTCATTCTCAGAGATGCTAACTCATTGATTCGGTCAACAAATACTAAGAACTTACTACGTGTATGCCGGGCTCCAGTCTATGCTCTACGAATACAGTGGTAAATAAGACGGGTGAGGTCCTGCTCCACTGTCCAAAAGTCTTTGTTCTCCTTGAGGATGACAGATGATAAACAAGTAAACAGGACAAATGCTTCTGAAGAAGTTCTTAAAAGACGATGCAATAGTGACCAAAGTGGGCAGGTAATTCAGAAACGGTGGTTAGGACAGATCTATCTGATATGACATTTGAACTGAGACCTGAACGACAGGAAGAAACTATCCTCAGAGCCTCTGGATGAAGAGGGTCCCAGGCAGGGGGAACAGTACATGCGAAGACCCTGAGGGAGAAGGGCACTTGGCCTTGCTGTGTTCACCAAGGAGAACATAGGCCAGAGTGGTCAGAGCGGCCAGAGCGGGGGCCCTTCCCCCAAATCACCCAGCTAATAAAGCGCAGAGCGGGTGGCCACGTCCAGGACCACCTAAGGCCAAAGCCCACACTCGACCACTGAGCGAATTGCCTAATGGGTTGAAGAGAACGTCCGTCGTCGCCCAGCGTGTTTTTTAATTCACTGGAGCCAAACCCAAAGAGAAGGGAACATATGGAATCGAAAGTCAAAACAGGAAAGACTTGTAAGCAGAAAGGTTTCCCTGAGACAGGCGCTACAAAGACAAATAAAGCATTGTCTTGCACAAGCTGTATCAAACCCAGCTTCATCTAACCCCGGTCTTAACCTCAACCCATTATGCATTCTCAATTCTTATCTTGGACTGAAATCCCTTGTGGGCTGATGGAAGGCAGCTCTGATCCTTCAGATGAGCAGTTCAGATAAGCTGAATGTCAAAAATGCTTCTAGCTTCTCACAGGACAGCCGAGAACTGCTTAGTCTACAGGGTCCCTACTTCTGGAGGTGCCCGGGGAAGACGGGCCAGCAGGCAGGAGCTGTCTGGGCGAGAGGTTCTGCAGGAGACCGACCGTGCAGGGTTGGCTGGTAAGGCGTGATTAAACTGGTGTGCGTGGGGGAGAGGGTGTAGGTTCAGACAGGAGTTGTTACTGAGATAGTAATCATAAGGTAAGTGGCAAAGGGCCAAGCAGTGGGCAGGGCAGGCTCAAGTTGCCAGGCAAGCTGTCATAGACAAGGAGGGCAGAAAACCTTAGCGAAATGGAACACCACAAATGAATCTAAGAAAGACGTGTTGTTCTGACACCTCACGGGGTCAAATGAGCCCATTTTAACTCAGGTAGCCTGGATTGAAGTGGACAGCCCTGTCCCAAGAAATTTCATGTCGTTTTAAAGGGCTCTGCCTCTTCTCTGTATTTAGGTACAAAACGTTATACTCCAGCTCAGCCAGGGGAGGAAGTTTATAGCTGAATTTCCCTGCTGATAGCTGGCAAGACCGAAGGTGCTTTTCTGGGGTGTGATTTGTACATTCTGCCTATGTGATCTGTGGGTGGAGGGGCAGCTCTTCTAAAAATGAGATGAGTCATGAGCCACATCTTCCTATGATATGATTAGAAAAACTCCATGAAAAGCAGTAATAGGACCATCTTTCACTTTTCAGTTCTGTGCCAGACCCTGAAACAACATGTCTTATTAAATCCTCACAATAACAAATCCTAAGAAACAGATGCTATTAACTGTCCCAGTTTACTGATTAAGAAATTTGACTTGGAGAGATAGATAACTAAATAAGTTCACTTATTATTGAAAAGTAGTGGCAGGTCTCCTTGCTGTGCTGGGCCTCTGCTCTTCTCTTATGCTTCTTACCACGAGTGAAAGAAAACTTGGGGAAACACTGGAGCCACAGCCACGTGGCAGTGACAGCAGCAGCTGCAACTCTGT
Organism: Mormoops blainvillei; assembly: GCA_004026545.1. Taxonomy (NCBI): domain Eukaryota; kingdom Metazoa; phylum Chordata; class Mammalia; order Chiroptera; family Mormoopidae; genus Mormoops; species Mormoops blainvillei. The sequence goes on along the minus strand of PVJD01001940.1, from coordinate 128,810 downwards.
GGGTTCCCCGACGGGACTGAAGTCTGTCACTTCCATTGGTGTGTTCGAGGCTGCAAATTCAAGAGTGCCGTTAGGACACGGTTGATGCGTTCAACCGTCAAGAAGGGTTTCGTCATCTCCTTGAATGGCACAGGGACTGGAAGAGGTTTGGTCAGCTTCTCTGGTTCTCTTTTTAGACACAAATGCACAGGGGTCCACTAACTAGAAGACTTCCCCCTCAAATTCAAGTCTAACCAAAAGTTCTTGGTGACCATGAAGAGGGTTATCAACCATAATATTGTGATGTGAGGTCCAAATACATCTCATGGGCCTGAGTGATCCTGGCAGGGGTACCTGTGCATCCAACAAGGAACATCTTCCTGGACTTGAGGTTAACTGATAGAACGTGTTGAACCAGGAGACAGACTGGCTGCCCCCAGGGGGCAAGGCTGAGAGAAAGATGGAGCCTCACCGCGACACTCAGAAGCAGCAGGCAAATTGGCGTTATCGTTTCCAGGGACATATGTGGGGGCTCAGAGAAGACAGCCTGTGGGAGTAGGATGCTGGAGAGATGCGCGGGATCTACACACCAAACCAGGTGGGAAGTTGGACAAGCGACCCCAATACCGGGTGAATCCAAGGACGGCAAAAGACATACGAAGATCTTCGTGGGCTGTGGTAATGAACATGGCTTCTTCCAGGTAATGCTAGCAGCCCATGTCATGAATCTCAAGTCAGCCTGAGAATAGGTTAGGGGGAAAAAATGGCCCTGGCCAAGGAGCTCATTTCATTACAGTCTCACTACATCAAGGTTGCGGGTTTGATCCCCGGTCAGGGCACATACAAGAATCAACCAACGAATGCATAAAAAAGTGGGACAACAAATTGATCTCTCTCTCCACCACAGAAGGACTGTGGAGAGGGCCGGTAGAATTTCCAGGTGTAGATGTCATAACTACAAACAACTTTGCAACCCAGATGCTTCCTGCAGTATTGGCAGAACTGCATACTGAGATAATCTGGGGGCAACCAGGGCACCCCACAGGGACCCGGCAGCCAAGAGGCAGGCGAGGATGTGTAGGACTCAGTGGTTTGTAAGATGGCTGCAGGGGATAACAGGCTTATTATCATATCACGGTGTGAGTGCCACCAGAGGCCGAAGAGCCCAGGGGAATACCTGCCAGATAAGGGAGGGGCTGTAATTAAAACCCAGGTCTGGTCCTGACCAGTGTGGCTCAGTATGCTCAGCGTCTGCCCTGCAAACCTAAACATCACTAGTTCAATTCCCAGTCAGGATATATGACTATGTTGTGGGTTTGATCCCTGGTCGGAGTGCGTACAAGAAGCAACCAATAATGTTTCTCTCTTATATCTTTCTTCCTCCCTTCTCCTCTCTCTAAAAATAAATGAATAAAATATTTAAAATCCAGGTCTGTTTGATTCCAAATCCCACTCTTTCTACAGTATAATCCGGACCTACCTGGGGCTTGGTAGCCGAAGGGTGACATGCTCACGGAGAAGACTGGTCAGCACTCTCCCCTTTGGGCCAACGCCCCTTGATCTCTTACCTCATCCTTGTGATTGCACAGGGTTTTCCATGTTGATTTTCCAGAACAGGAGTAAATGGTTTTCCTAATTCACTTTGGATCAGTACTGAGTCAACTCTAAAACTCTAAAACTAGTGCGCCCAGTGGACACTGCCTCCCAGCCCCACCCATGTATTATGTTTCCCGCTCTGACTCATTGTATCTGGTCTTCATCCATGGACAAAGCTGCCAACACCCCTGAAGGCACCCATTCACGCTGAGCTGTATCTCTTTCCATCCTCTGGGATTTCCACTTGAAAGACCTTCTGCCTCAATGTCCACGCGACTTCGCCATCTGGTGCCTGGGAGGGGTCTGCAGTGGGACTGAGTGGGGACCCCCACCGCATAATTCCCTCTGGTTTTCTCAGGGGAGCCGTGCGCCCGTGCACACGCCCCTGTTGCACAGCGCAGTGCTGCGGAGAACGCATCGGGGCCCCTGAGCAAGGCCAGTGCAATGTGCACTGAAGACTCGGAAGGGAAGCGAAGTTCCAGGGGAGCGTCCTGGCCCACTGTGCCCAGCCATGCCTGCTCCTTCTGTGGATGAAAAAATTAGAAATCAACGGAGGGGAACACCAGGTGCTGTAGGAGTTGGTGTAGACTCGAGAATGTTTCCTCAGTCTGGCTTCTCCCCTCCGGTGGTAGCTGCAGAGAGCAGAACAGTCAAGGCTGCTGGGAAAAGGGGTCATGCTGATTTCCCAACACAAAGAGCAGATTAGTCAACTTGGAAAAAATCCGGAGAAGCTGAAATCCTTCCCCAGCTCCCGATTTAATAAATCAGCTGAGATAGTAATCCACCCTTCGAATTCTGGAAACTGCCTTGCGTCATCCACCAGGCCAACAGAAATAGCCCTTCCTTGTAACTTCAACTGGTGGCACAAAAGCCAACTAAAGAGGAACGTGTCAGAGAGGCGGTGAGTTAGGAAGGAAAAAAATGGGTTCGGGGAGAAAAAAGAAACCAATAGCACTCATCTGTCATGCAAGGTCCTGCTTCTGGGGTCACTGGACAAACAGCCCTGTCACTAGAGAAATAGCCTTTGGTGAGGAGAAAGGATTTTTCATCAGGCTTTACAAAAACATTGATCCAGTCCTCCCACAACCATAGAGCTTTAGTTGCCCACACCCTGTGCTTAGGAAACAGCCTTCTGATAATAACACAGGCGCCCGAGGGTCCTGCTATTAGAAATGATGGCAGCTATCCTTCCGTGGGCTTGGACGGGGGACCCAGGCATTCAACTCCCTGGAAAGGAACACCCTGGGCGGGCGTGGCAGGGGCGGGATCCAGGTGCAGGACCTCAAAATCCAAGAACGGGGCTGAGCCCTGAGCTCCGGGACCTCTCAGAGGTGTCACTTGGGTCCTGTGTGTGACCTGCTGGTTCCCATCAGTGACCACACCCACCCCCACAAGCCTACACCTCAAAAATAAATAAAACCCTTTACACATCAGGATGCTTAGAAGATCCCTTTCTAGCTTAAAATGGAGGTCAATGCTGAGCCCCTACTCGCTGTGCAAGGGTGATAGAAAGGTGGCTTGATCTCCTAATCATCTCTCTAGCCCCCCATAGCCGGGAGCTCACCTTCGCTTATGTGGTGACTCCCTGTCATAACAAGAATCTTTTAAATTGAAAATCATCAATCTTTTTCTTTTGTTTATGCAACAGGTTGATTGGGATTGCTACCGAGACCTTTCACCAAACCCCTGTGTCTGGGGCATGGGATAGAGAAGGGATCTAATGCCAACCCCAGGCCTAAATGTCCTACTAACTGGCCAGGGGTGAGTGGAGAGGCCTCTGCCCCAGTGGCCATGAACCAACTGACCAGCATGTGACACAGTGAGCAGGACCCCAAGATCCAAACCAGAGAATAATGCCAATAGCTTAAACCTAAAATGTTTGGGGGCGGGGGGGGATTTCCTGCAGAACATTTAGTTTTGAGTAACGTGGTTGTCCGTACATCTATCGGTATGAATTAGAAGAAAAATTTATATCTGTTAGCACAACCACTTAGGAAAATTTAGAAATCTCTTCCAAGTCTGAATACATGCAACCCAGTGACTGAAAGCGAGTCCACTCCTACATCTATACTCAAGAGAAATGCAAACAAACGTTCACAAAAGGCATGTACAGGAATACTATCAGTAGAACTATTTGTCATCAAAAGCAGGAAGGAACCCAGTACTTAAAGAAACATGGGGGAAAGTTCTATGTAATCTTAGAGGGAGGAGCTATCCTAAGTATGACACAAAATCCAGACTCCATTTTTTAATAGAATGACAAATTAAATTACATCGAAAGAATAATTCCATAACACACAGAGAAAGTAATGTATTCCAATAAATTACTAACACAGAGTGCCATCAGCGAGAGGCGGTTTTCAACTTACCGAGACACTAACACTGGCAGCTAAGTTTGCATCATTGGGGCATGATGACTTGATACTTGTATATATTGCAAAATGATCACCACAATAAGTCTAGTTAACACCCATCACCATACAGAGTTACAAAAAAACATTTTATTTCTTGTGGGACTTTTAAGATCTGTTCTCTTAGCAACTTCCAAATATGTAAAATAGTATTATTAACTGTAGTTACCATGCTGTACATTACACGCTCATGACTTAATTATTTCATAAGTAGGAGTTTGTACCTTTTGACCCCCTTCACCGATTTCTCGCTCCCACCCCTTGCTGCTGGCAACCACCAACCCACCAATCTGTTCTCTGTACCTATGAGCTTGGTTTGTTGTTGTTGTTGTTATTTTAAATTCTACATATAAGTGAGACCATATGGTATTTATCTTTCCCAGAGACTTATTTTTTTATCGGGAGTTAGAGGCCTTAGGGAAAAGCAGCAACTGAAAAACAACACTTTTTTTTCTTCAATAAGACAACCTGGGAATATATAACAAGAATTGTAAAATCATTCTTTGGTCCTTTACTTCTGCTTTGGGGTCTAACACTCTCATGTTCATATCAATGTTATTTATAATAATGGAAACATGACAAATAGTGAAATATTATTTTCCTGTCTAAAATACATATGTATTTTATGTAGACTATACTAATTCAAACGTGAAATAACATTGAATTAAAAGTGAACACCGAATAACAGATAAATGCTACAATTATATAAAGCCTCTGCAGAGACATTATTAAAGGTAGAAAATAAACTGAGAGGAGAGGAGACAGTTTATAACAAAGTGTTCATTAGGCTTTAGGTGGATGGTACTTAAATTCTCAGAACAGAGCCTATCCATCTGGCCAGCATTACAACAGAACAAGGAGGACCAGATGGGCACAGTAATAGGTCAGTACTGGCAGAGGAAAGAATACCTAGGATAGGATTACGAATGTCCCACCTTTGACACCCAGGGCAGTCCAACTGGCCTGCTAGACTTGGCCCGCGCTCGTAAGTGAATTGCATGCCATCTGGTGGTTATATCTAAAAACTACAGCTCAGTAGATTCCTGGAGGTCAGATGTAGTAAGAAAAACTAAGTAGCTGACCACCATTTATTGGTAAGCTTCCATGCACCCAGCTAAAGCATCTTAGCTGGCTCCGGGTTTATTATTGTCATTTCCTAAAACTCCTATTACTTCCTCTCCATCTCTGCTAGCGTTCTCTGTCATGCCTTCCATCACCCTCAGTCAGTATAATATCTCTATTATCTTTCCTCTGAAAATGGCATGTGCAGAATATATTGCTACTGTACACGAATGATCAAGATTCAGAACTTAATGAATGACTGCAAAACAACCCCTCTGCCCCCAGCACATTCTCTAATTATTCTCCAGAAACAGCAATATCTTTTATTATTAAATGATAAAAAGATAAATTTCTAAAGATGTCACATCCTGTTTCACCATACTTTTTTTTTTTTAAGGCTCATTCATTGCATAACACAAGCATTCCCCCCGCCCCCCACATCACTCAATCTACTTTCAATTGTCCTTTGGGATATACTCTGGGTAATTAAAATAGCAGCATTTCATTTCAAGGCTATTTTTGTTACCGTTATTATTAGTACCCTTCAAGAGAGACCTATCTGCTTGAAAGGACAGCCCCCACCTCCAGGTGAGAGGTCCTGATTTGACATTTCCAGAACTTCCAAAGGAAGCTCTCTCTGGAAAGGAACTTCTGGATGCTGACACTGACTCCCATAGTTTTCGTTTGATTACCCTTTCTGCTGGCCTCCGCTTCCTGATTAGTCAGCTGGCCATATCTCATCTATTTGTCATGAGAGTAAATGGGTCATAGCAGGAGCTCAGTGACCACCAGTCCCTTCTCTTCCCTTCCATTTGAACCAGTGAGCTATGTAAAGGCCAGAAGTACAAAACGGAATGGCAAGTACCAGTCAGACAGAATGGGAAGTTGGGGAGGGGGGAAGTATGTGTGTGGGAGGGTGGGGAGAGGGGCATGTCAGGCCCCTCCTTCCAATCTTCAGGTCCATCAGGGCTTTGTTAAGTCACAGGACCAGAGAGCACGGGCTCTGCCACCCCATCCACCCTAACACCTGTCCCCTCAAAGGAGGGCACCCATCAGTCCTTCGGTCCATCTTCTCCCAGCCTGGCCCTGTCTCAGCCTCATCGGGAAATGTTTTCAATCTCCTTTTCCTAAATCCATCTTGCCACAGAACTACAATTGCTTGCTTTTTCCAAACTCATTGAAATTTAGGAGATGTACACAAAAAAGAAAGTTGAAAATAGAGACACACAAAAAAAACAGAAAATGTATAGCATTCATCTAAGAAGTCCTCCACTGAACCGGATGCCAGCATGTCGGTTATTCTTTGGCCCCACTGTTCTTACTGTGCTTGTCAGTAACCAAAACACCAGAAGACAGTTAACAGCACCCGTAGTGGGACAACATGAGTTTCCTGATAGCGCCAGGAATGGTGTTGTCTTTGCCTAAAATCCACTGCATGAATCCGATCACAAGCAAACATAAAACAAACCCAAACTAAGGGACATTCTACAAAACAACGGGTCTGTATGCTTATGAAATGGCAAGAGCCTGAAAGATAAGCAAAGGCTGAGGAGTTGCTCCAGATTAAAGGAGACCAAAGGGTCATTTCAAGGACATCGTTGAGACAAGGAGAAAAATTTAAATATGGACTTTATATTAGATAATAGTATTATAGCAAGGTTAAATTTCCTGAATTTGATAACTGAACTACTGTTATACAAGAGAACATCCTTGTTCTTGGGAGATACCTGCTAAAGTATTTTGAAGTAAAAGGGCACAAAGAGTTTGGGGGGAAAATATGAATATATAGAAAGACAGTTATAAAACAAATGTGACAAAATGTTAAAGTTGAGGTAAAGAGAAGGTGGGAGTTCTTTGTACTATTTTTGTTGCTCTTTTGTAAGTTTGAAATTCTTCCTGAAAAAGGAAAGTTTAAAAGTTTATTTGTTTATTTATTTTTAGAGAGAGGGGAAGGGAAAGAGAAAGAGAGGGAGAGAAACATCAATGTGTGGTTGCCTTTTGTGTGTCCCCCACTGGGGATCTGGTCCGCAACCCAGGCATGTGCCCTGACTGGGAATCGAACTGGTAACCCTTTGGTTTGCAGACCTGTACTCAATACACTGAGCTACACCAACCAGCACTGAACTAAACTTTTAATAGTATTAGGGCATTTAATTCTCATAACAATCCTATGAAATATGTACTACTATTATTATGTCACTTTTACAAATGAAGAAACTAAGGCACAGGGAGGGTAAATAAATTTCACAAGGCCACAGAACTGCTCCATGCAGCTTCAAACCACGGTTGAAGGCAGTTCTATCTGATTCTAGCATCAACACTCTTACCCGCTGTGAAACTACTGAACCATAGCTCTTGGGTAGACTCTGGTCTGTAGTGATGGGGTAGTACCAGTGAGAAGACAAGTACCCAGGTTTGGATAGAGAGAGCACCAGGCAGGTATAAGCACATCAGATACCACATCAAACTCTTGTCAAAACCAGCCCATAGGCTCCTGCAGTTAGAAGCAAGGGTGCATTGGAAGCAGTTCTTGAATGTTGATCTACAAGGTCAAATGCCCCTTTGCAAAGTCATGTTGGGTCCTAGAGACTGAAGCACCAAGTCACATGTGGCAAGAGTCCTAAACCCAGGGAGGTGGCTTTAATAAGGGCTCCCCACTGTAAGGAGAGATCTTTCATTCACATGGTGAACATTTTCCAGGCACTCAGTATGTGACAGGCATTGGGTCACAATGGAGAAGAGTCCCTGCCCTTAAGGAGCTCTGAGAAACAAGGCTCATTCACACGACTGTCAGTGAGGAACCACTCAAGCAGGATCCTTCACAGCACCTCTGGTATAAGCATCATGGCCTGGAGACAAGCCTCCACGCAGTACCTGCAGACACAGCTTGTGATGCCCTGCACAGCAGAATGCAGACACAGTAAAGGGCATAGGTCTTAAGGGAACAGCTCAATGACTTTACATGCACCAGCACAGCGCTTTGAAAGCTAACCCTGAACGTAGACAGGGGGAAAGGTACATCTGGTAAGCAGCATAACAGCCCCCAAAGAGGTCCACATCCTAATCCCCCAAACCTGGGAATAAACATAAAACACACAAAGCACTTTGTAGATGTGATTAAGTTCAGAACCTTGAGATGGGAAGAATCCTGGATTATCTGGGTGGGTTTGCTCTAATCACATGGTCCTTAAAATCAGAGAACCTTTCTGCACCAAGTTCGTTGTCAGAGGGAGATCGGACAACGGAAGAATGGCTGGAGAGATGCCACATGGTTGACTTTAAAAACGGAGGAGGGACCACAAGCCAAGGAAGTGCAGAAACCTTCAGAAGCTGAAAATGGGGAGGGGGATTTTCCCCTAGAGCCTTCAGAAAGGAACGCAGCCACGCTGACTCCTTGTTCCTACCCAGTTGGACTTTTGTCACCTGCTGAACTACAGAACTGTAAGATAATAAATGTTTATTGTTTTAAGCCACTAAATTTGGGGTAATGTGTTATGGTAGCAACAGATACCTAATAGAGTGGGAGTTGATACTACATTTTATAAGACTAAAAAGATTGGATACTAATGTTCCATTTCTCTTCCCTAAATCTTTATCTCTCATAGCAGGATATCAATAGGTATATCCAAAATGAGTAAGTCAAAAGACATATTCTTTTTATATGGAGATAAATACCTGAAGGAATGTTTAGGTGAAGTAAAAGTGGGTGCGTTTGGGGGAGTGAGACTAAATGGTGGGGCAGGGATCTGCTGTTTTTAACACCATTGGTGTTGTCTTTAAAAATCTAAGTGAAATGAAATGTCAATTTTAAAAATGCTAACGCAGTGTCATTAGGCCGGGGTGCCCTTGGTGTAGCAGCTTGCCACGTGTTGTCTAGGGTCATATTGGTTTATATGGTAGCCTCTATATAAACAAGTATGTGCTTTGACGTTTTAAATTAAAGGTTTAAAATTATTTTCTCAGCAGCAAGAGCCAGATTTACTGTCAGTGTGTGGCACAGTGTAGATTTAGAATATTTCCATCATTGCAGAAAGTTCCATGGTCTAGAGCAGTGACTTTCAACCCGGGTGCCATGAGAAGTTTTAAAACATGAAATACATGACTGTTGCGTCAGGGGCACTGACCCCTTTTCCCTTCGATGGGCAAATTAAAACATGACAACAACCAACACAACAATAGCCATCTGGTGTAAATAAATAAAAATTATGCCTTTTTTTTTTTTTGTCCAATTGGCAAAAAGATACCATATGTATTTGGGTATGCCACAGACTTTTAGTAATTAGTTTATGTGAGCCATGAGATGGAAGGGCTGAAAACCGCTGGTCTAGGTCTTTCCCACACTCTGCCCTCCACACCCCTGCAGTTGTTCAGGTTTGCAACTCCTGCCCGAAGGTGAGAGACGTCCCAAGATGTGAAGCAGGTGGGAGATAGCAGGCCAGGTAAGACATTATTCCTGCCAACTAGGATTAAAGGGAAGTGATATTAGGAAAGGAACAGATTGATGAAATGCAATTACCTAAGACTTTCTGGAAACCTACCTGTGCTCACAAACCCTGGGACACCCCTGGGGGGTTTGTCTCAACTCCATCATGCCTGGAGCCTTATTGGAAAGGCTCAGTGACGAGGGCTATCACTTGGAGTTGTCGTTACTCACGTGTCTGGCGGTTGATACCAGCTGTCAGCTGGGACTTTGACTGTCTAAGCACAGTTTCTCTGTGGCCTGGATTTCCTCAGTTCACGGTAGTTGGGTTCCAAGAGCCAGTGTCTGAGGCGCAGGAAGTGAAAGCTGCCAGGTTTTTAAGGAAGGGGCCTGGGGACTGGCATTGTTTATTTTGTTGGTCAAAGAGTCACAGAGCCCAGATTCCAAAGCGGGGGAAGTCGTGGTCCCACCTCTCAATGGGACAAGTGTCAAAGAATTTGAGGGATCATGTTTTAAAACTGCCAGAGCTCGTAACTCCCTTTCTTTCCTTATCAATGTCTATGTTTCAAGGAGAGAATTTTTTCTTTAAAACAGAGGTATCCATTCAATATTCTAAAAACAGAATGTGCTGAGTCTGTGTCAAACACTGTATAGACTATTCTTTTGAGCAATGATATAAAGGAGGAAATAGAGAAATGAAACATGGAAAACCCCACTTTTTTACATGGGAGAAAACTTGAACAAGTTTCTAGGCTGAGGTGGGAAATGGGTGTTACAGATACAGGAAAATAATCTAAATCTTGGCAGAAAAGGGAGGGTTTGAATAAAGAGGACCAGGGAAGGAATTTATATCAGGCAGCAGGGAGCTAATGGTTCTTTGTCCCTTCTAGAAATTTCCTCTTAATGGGATTGTACCTTTTTCCCTCTGAACATTTAGGACACATTTGTATAGAACAGTATGTGTCCCTTAGCAGAAACACCCACTGGGAGCCCAGTTCTAAAGGCACTGGGGACCCCCCCAATGCTATTATTTCTATCATTACTTCCTCTGGTTTAGAAGAGAATGAACATAATAAGTGTTAAATACTGATCCCCAAGGGTCCTCCAAGAAGCAAACTCAGGGAGCTGTAATGAGTTAGCTCTCTGAGCAATTCCAGTGTGCGAGGAGATGCAGGCTTTTCCCTGGCTCCTGTTCTGTGAAGCTTTACTTCCGTCTTCAAGAAAAGGCCCTTTCCCACTCTCCCAGTGTCTCACCTACAGAGCCTTCCAAGTCCACACACACAAACACGGAACTTAGGAAACAACAAAATTACCTGCAGGATAATCATCAGACAAATACGGCGCAAAGGTGTATCATCGGAAACAGCATCATTCTTGGTATTCTTATAAAGCCATTTTATGTTGCACTTTAAGAGAGACGATTACTAATAAAACATTTTTATTGAACATTGTCAGTGCTTGAACTTTGAGAGGTTTTTAAATGGGCCAAAGTTCTGACTTTCTGATTTTAGAAATGCGTGGGCTTTATAGGTGCAATATCTAATTACCGAGGGGGGGTAAAATCTAAAAATCATACAGGATTGAGTGCGCTAGGCTGTGAGTCACAGAATGGCTTGTTTGTGCTCCTCACGCATGTCTAATCTCATCTGTTGTAGTACAGCTGTCAACAGGCTCACAGGTAAGACACTCGTGTCTTAGCTACATGACTCAGCTACATCCCACTTTTAACAAATATTTATGATGCATGTTTTATACAGTAGAGGCCAGTCTACCGTATATGGGGAAGAAAGTGGTCTTTCCTGCATGTAACATGCCGGCGGTATTAGCTAAACCTACAATGGCAACCATACTGCAATATATAAATCAACAGGCTGTGTGCCTTAAACTTACACAGTGTTATATGTCAAATATATTTCAGTTTAAAGATGTAAGACAAAGAAGGTGATAAATCTGCTGGTAAGAAGAATTGAGAACTGGAACTAAAGAATCAAAGAGGCTATCTTTGCTAAATCCAGGGATAGGAGAAAGAGAATTTTAAAAATCTTATTAGGACATGAGCCAAAAGTTTATATAAACATAAATGGACAACCCTAGGATAGAACAGAATAAAGAAACCATGTGAACATAATGAATTCTGAGACAAATCTTTTTAAAAGAGTAGCTCTGTGGAGAGTGCATTGTGTAACCGCTGGGGAAACAGAAGGGAGGAAATTAGAGAAGGAAAAGGGGGCGGGTCCCAATTCCCACCTCCCTGGGTCAACTTGACTAGAAAGGCCTCAGTTCCACACCACGGGGTGGGGAGGGGGTGGGGGAGTTGGTGCGCGGGATACTGTTTTCCTAGGCTCCTGTTCTGTGTTCTTTGAGGCCTTCTTCTTTTGAACAACCTCAAGTACTAGGTATCTGATTCAAGAGACAGGTTCATTGACATTCACGGTTAATTTATGGGCTAATGTCCATGGATATTCGTTGTTTGTTACATAACCTTTTCCACAGCTCCTGAGTGTTTCTTCCTTGTGAGCTTAGTATGAATTTAAGTCTTTTCAGATTTGTTTTTCAATTTGGTTTCATTTTCGCAAGAAAGAGTAATGTAATTTTGGTACTTTGACTAAGGAAAGAAAATCCTGAAGGATTGCGAAGCTGTGGTTTTCAGTAAGCTCGGATACCAAAGAACCTAGGAAAGAGGTTTAGAAAAAAAAAAAGAGATGTAAAGCGAGGTTTGGCACGGGGTTTGGGAATGATGACTATTATGGGCAGACAGAGCTCCCAGGGCACACTTGTTGCACTTGTTAAGCCATTTACCAAGACAGCAAAGATGGCTTCCTCGGCTGTGTGTTTGTAAAAGCATGCTAGACTTATCTTTCTAAAAGTATTTTTATTAAGTTTATTGGTGGGACTTTGGTTAATAAAATTATATAGGTTTCAGGTGTACAATTCTATAACATCATCTGTATGTTGTATTGTGTGTTACTCCCCCAAGTCAAGGCTCCTGCCATCGCTAGACTTACCTTGGAACAGCGACTGGAAGGTCCATCTGATATTATTATTACTGTTATTATTACTTTTATGACAACAATAACAAATATTTTTGAGATACAGCAACAATGATGACAACAATGATATTTTTGACCTCCAAGAATGCGTTAGGCAGAATATAAACTAAGATGCCTAGAAGAGGGATATTTTTTAAGCTTTTGACTTATAAAGTATAAAATGATACTGATTAAGCAAAAGCCCACTGGTCAAGATATAAAAAGGGAACTTGTGGCAATTACCTCAGAAGGCTTAAAGGAAACCCAGTCCTCTTCTGTAAGCAACAGACAGCCAAAGTAAACAAGGCATGCGTTCTCACTTCCCAGAAAGCCCCCACATGCCATCTTTCTGGAAGGATATTGAGAGGAAGTAAACGATAAAAGGGCAGGGGAAGGAAGTTACAACCTAAGCAAGCCACTAAACCATCCCCAATACAGCCCACTGGGATGTGAACATTCCGTTGCTATTTGGTCATTTTTAAGGGGAATTATTTTCCCTTTTTTTAATTATTTTTTTTCAGAGTCAGTTATAAATCTTCCTCATGAAAAATTCCCTGAAATATAAATTTATTCCAAGCAACAGCCTACACCAAGCCTCACTCATCACGGCCAGCTTTACATCTTAGATTCCGATCACACGGAGCAGAGGAAAGGCTGAGAGAGCTCTACTGGGACCCAACTTTTCCTTCTGCAGAAACCACTCTCTGGACAAACCTTAAGCCAGAGAAAAAGCATGGTCTTTGATGCAAAAGCAAGATTGTGTAACAGCACACCAGAGCTCTCTGGACCTCAGTTTTCTCATCTGTTCCTGCTGTACGTGGTCGTACAAATGCCCGAGTGCTGGTTTAAAGGTGTACCCCAAATATTAAGATGAGCTCCAATGAAAAAGTTTGAACAGTACAACCTGTAGCTGCCCCCTTTAAGAATTGATTTCCCTATTGAATTATTTAAAACTAAAGGTTCTCTACAGATCATCACTGGGCTTAATCCTTTAAGGAAGCAAGAAAGATGGGAACATACTGAGCAGAAACCCAATCCTTAAGGACTTGCCTAAGAGTCTAAAATGGTTATGAGGTGTTCTTTTCTGAGAGCCTTTTAAGAAAAGTAATTCAGTTTCCTGAAATAGTTCAGGCTTCAAGTGACGCTGTTACGTAGCAGAGTTAAGTTAAATAACCTCTAAAAGTTTTTACAGCCATGTTTTTTTTAATTATCTTATGCCTTCCCCCCCGCCACCACCCTCTCTCATTTCAAAGATAATCAGGAAGGCTCCTAGGATAAGGTTATTATGTTCAAGTCTTGCCAACAATGTAAGAAAAGAACCTCCTGTTTGATTGGCTCTGGAGGGACAATTATACTTCCTAAAAATAAAATGAGCCCAAGCTAGGAAAATGAAAAGGTTTATGAAGTGGAAGGTCAGTAGTTCTTTTCTGGTCTCCTTTCATCACTGTGTGATTTACTTTAATGGTAGCCTGTCATTTCCAACGAGATGACTCAGTGGCCTGGTCATGGGCTATAGAGCATTTCATCTAGGGTCACCCAGCCTGCCGAGGAAGAAATTGATATTTATGACTGGATGACTCAGTGACATGGTCAGAGGTTACAGAGCATTTTGTTTATGGTCACCCAGCCTGCCCAGGAAGAGACTGGTATTTAGTCGCCATACAGACGTGTTGCTCACTGAATATTATTCTCTACCATAACTGCCTGACCCTCATCCAATCAAGGCGATGGGTGCTATTCTGCTGTTACCTACAGCAAAAGAGCCGGGAGAAGACAGAATAGGACGTTGCTCTTAGGGAGCCGGGGCTCATTTCTCATGGTCAGTCATGACCAGCCGTTTCGAATTCGAATTTTGCCCCGTCAGTTCCTCAAACTGCAGAATGGAATTTATAATCATGATTGCCCTTTGTCCATCTTCCAAGAATGAAACTGTTTTCTCCAAGAGAAGTTTAAGGGGAGGAATGACTTGGTGTCTGGGGTAGGAGTGCTCTATAATGGCAAAGTATTATGAGTATCACTGTACGTTTTGTTTCTTGCACAGTCAGTGAGGAGGGAGTATGATGTGCTCAAAGCTATGCTGTCATCGGGCTGGCAGAATCTATCAAGTCTCAGACCCCCTCTCTGACCAGGTAGGATCACAGTGACAAGTGACTTTCAGGCTTACATCCATGCAATCTTAACTTTTCTGATTTGCCCCAGGCACAGGTTCCTATCACAGTGTACTGGGTGTTCATCCCTGGGCCTGACCTTGTCTGCTTAGATTTGGGACATTTTGCCTGCCCTTTAACTTGTGACTTGTACCCTGGATTCCTGACCCACTATACTTGTTCTTCCTGCAGAGATCCTTGCCTTCTACCCAGTTCCTAGTTCTGATGGCTGGGGTCCTGGGCCAGGCCAACCCATGCAGTCTGGGGAGGACAGAGATGTTCTTAGACTGAACTCATCAAGACCAGAGCTCATGATTAATGAGGACGGACAACACAAGGATACAGTGACCATACGAATGTCCAAATGGAGGCCATGCGGCTTGCTGTAAGGCCTTAGGTTTCATATGTTATTTATGTGAGGTTCATATGTCATAGCCAGCTTCAGGACACTAATGAGAGACAGACTTTTCAAACCTGGGTCACAAAACACAGGGTATAGCCCTCAAAATGCACCCTGGATCACATGGTAAAAGATAGGCAGTCACAGAACTGCTGCTGGGTCAACAGTGTCACTCAGGCCCCGAGGACAGCAAACTGGGCATCCATTTAAGACCTAAGGTCAAGAAGGTACAGGAGATGTTAAATTCTGGGGAAGTCGTTATCATTTACAAATACAAAGACATAGTATGTAAAATTACTTCCATTCCATGGGGAAACTATGATTCTAAATGTTCAGATATGCTAGGGTATTTTAAAAGCAGTTTGGACAATGAAAGGTTACTTACTTGGAAGGTCAGAAGGAATGCTGGGCAGGGGGCGAGTTGGAAGGTTTGGCTAGAGAACTTGCTCAGGCCCTGATTGGCTGGCTCTCAATTCCCTCTTCCGTAAAAAGTGATGAAGGTGATTCTAAATCACACTTTTAGCCCTTCCAGCTCTGAATGAGTCTTTGACCTTGAGATGGGATCACAAGGCTGGAAAGGCTCTTCTTTAAAAAAATTATTTATTTATTTTTACAGAGAGGGGAAAGGAGGGAGAAAGAGGGAGAGAAACATCCATGTGTGGTTGCCTCTCACGCGCCCCTGACTGGGGACCTGGCCCACAACCCAGGTATGTGCCCTGACTGGGAATCGAACCAGCAACCTTTTGCTTCGTAGTCTGGTGCTCAATACCCTGAGCCACACCAGCCAAGGCTGGAAAGGCTCTTAAACGTAACTTAATTCAATGCTTAACGGTTCAGGGACAGAGAAGACAGCCTCTCCTGGGCCAGCTCATGCCCTTTCCAAACAATTCTTGTCAGGAGGAAGGCCTTTTACATTCTGAACTGCCACCCTCTTTGCTCTGCTTTCGCCCGTTAGTCCCCATGCCAGCCTCCTACACAGCATAACCGAAACTTAACCCTTTATCCACGCGACAGGCTTTATATTTCCCCTCTTATAGTCTCCATCTCAAGCAAACCATTATTAGTTGCTGCACACATTCCTGACCTCCACCTGTGCCCTCTCGTCATCCTTCTTCAAGTATGGGCTAGGGGATACCGGATCATCCGCAGATAAATACCAAGAAGAGAAGGAGTGTCGCCTCCTCTCCCCTCTTCTGCACACCCTACTTCTATTAATGCAACCCATGTATGAATTAGCACTTGAAGGGCAACCCTATCACATCGTTCAATTACATTGACTTTGTAGTCTTTTTCACATGTGTGGGCATTAAGCAACACTTGTATATTCTATGTGGTTTAACTGAGATTTTTATTTCAAATACAGAACCTTAGAGCTTACCCCTGTTGGATTTCATCTTGTCTATTAAAAGACCCTATAAGAAAAGTCCAAGGCAAAAAGGAATCAGTAATGGACCTTTAAGGAAAGGGGAGTAAGAAAGAGGCCCAAAGAGGCCCAAAGAGTTAACCAGGAAGCCTGGCTGAGAGGCATCTAAATTAAGAGAGCGGACTGAATCTTGCATCTACTTTGGCTTCCTCCTAAAACCCCAATAAATCAACATAATAGAATTTTTTAAGCACAAACTTGCAAAGATAAAGAGAATGGAGAGGTCACAGTAGCAATAAATCTTCAGAATCTGAAAAGCTGCTGAATACGTGGTAACTAACTTAATACGTCTGAGAAAGCCCTTCCCTAAGCCAGCAGTGGGAAAAAGCGGAGAAACAACTCAATGTACCTCCCCCAAATCCTAAAAGGCTCAGGAATTGATGGCTTGAGGTTCTACTGGAAGTGAAGAGGAAGGTGGGGAAAAACACACTGATTGGATGAAGAAATTTCCCGGAAAGTGGTCCAAAATAACAAAAAGGAGAGAAATAGGAGTATAGACATAAGGAATTAAAAGGATCATTCAAGAATGTCTAACTTTTGAATAACAAGAGTTCTGTAAAGAAAAAATAGGAAAACATGGAGAGGAGAAAATCATTAAAGAAATAATTTAAGAAAATTTCACAGAACTGAAAGGAGTAAGTTTTCAGATAGAAAGGATTCACCCAATATCTGGTACAATATTTGAAAATAGAACTGGGTCTCGCCAAAGAATTAGGCTGTCCTTGTCCAGAAGATGCCCCAGGGCTGTTTAGTGACGAGGCGCTCCCGAAGGAATTCTAAGAAAATGATAACCGCTCTTGAGTGGCCATGTCATACCAGGGGACTGCCTTGTAGGAGCCATGTCCCTGTCACACAGACAGGGCCTCCCTGAAGAATTATACTCTCATTGCACCCTTATTCTTCCCTGTCTTGACAAACATTTCACTCTGGATTACAGAGCTGCTGCAAATAAGGGTCCCCCAAACTGAGCCCCTTTCCACCCTTCTCTAACCACAGTCATAGGAAAGGGAGAGAGAGACAGACAACTAGGGTGGAGGAGGGATATTGAAACAGTGAATGGGAAAGAAACAAGTACATTTATCATTATGACCAATAGATACCACTTAAAATGAGTTTATTCATTTGTTCAACAAGTATTTATTGATCTTCTACTTTGTGCAGGTGCTGTAATGGGCACTGGTGAAGCCATGATGCCAAGGTCATCCTAATGCTCAACAGGCCCATCTGTTGGGGACCTGCCTGCTCCACTGTGCACTCATTCAGAATATGGCCTTTACAAATGGAGGACAAAGAGGTGGGTGCAGGATAGGATGTCAAAGTGACCAAGATACTCTGCTGGGTGACACAATTCTACTGAACTTTGTTCTGGGCAGCTCATCGCCATGTATCCTGTAGTCTCCTGTCACATCAGCCCTTTCCCATGGAGCACCTGAGCCATGCTCAAGTGGCCAGTGATCAAATTTAGCGGAGAATAGAATCTCATCGAGCTAGGACCAAGGGCAGCCAAACAGCCCAGCCTTAAGAGACCCTAGTTCTGAGAACGTTTGGGAGGAGTTCTTGATTGTGTTAAGAGAACATGAAATGATTCCTGAAGAGAAAGAGAAAAAAAGAAAAAACAGGAGCCAGACACCAAGAGTCGGTGGGCAAGCACAACAATTGGAATAACTGCCTAGAACCAAATCTTTCATTGGCTTCTAATGCCACAGTATTTGGCTTCACCGAAAACAGAATGATGAAAAATTCCTGTGAGTTCCTGGGAGAGTTCTGTCTTGCACCATAATTAGTTTTTTTAATTTGTTTGCCTGTATGTTGTATAGAACATGCCTTATTAAAAAAAAAAAGATTTAAAGTAGCATGCTACTATAATATTTTCAGAGAGAAATTGAACAGTCATGTGGCTTTCTTTACTTCTTATAAGAATTTTGACTGCCTGGAGAAAAACTTATCTGAGTGGGAAAGAAGTACAATATCATGGTATGTCAAAAATAACACTAAGAAATTCTCTGTGTCAGAAGAATGACATCCAACAATTTGCAGAGGAAAGAATATCATGTGCTATGTAAATACTTACAGGAAGTGAGATTATTTTTAAGCTACAGAGATGAAGGTGATACTGTCGCAGATACCTCTGTGGTATAGTGCTGTGTCAAGCTCTGTGACAGGAACCATTTCTTGTACGAGTTTAAAATGTGGTCATAAAATAACCCACTGATGGTGGGTGACTGATCAGCCATTGGTTCTAGATAATGCTAAGAACACATTATTTTTCACTACAAATGAACAGGTATCTCCTTTTCTAGCCTGTTAAGTACATTGATGGCTTTCCACAAAAACTTTAGTATTGAAAACCTTATTGCTGCCATCTGTCACCTTGACTCTGTGGGGAGATCATTATACTAATGGATTCTTAAGCTTATTTTATTGGAAATGAGGGTGTAAGAGGATTAAGCCATTTTCCTTGGTCACTGCTATGAGGACAGACTGGAAAACATGTCCTTGGCTGGTAGCAGCCCTTTGTCACCACTCGAAATTTTGACCTTCAATGACATTTCATGAGGCCTAGGAAGAGTTTAAATGTAAATAGGAAGAAAATAACTTACATTTGGCATTCCTAAGCCTATAGCACTTCTTTCTAAATCCTAACAGAAGCCTCAACTTTAATTTTCAACATTTCACTTTTGTTCAAAGATAATGCTGCCAACATTTCCACTAACCATGAGCATGAATCAGGTTTGATGAAGAACGAGCATTCCCCCTCCAACTTGTACAGGCGGAGATGGACCTGAAGGTCATTTATCCATTCATGAAGGTCATTCATCCATCCATCTTCATAGAGCAACAGCTGTATGTGTAGTGCAAGAAAAAATGCTAGACTAAATGCCAGCATAACAGAGTCCCAGCTACTCAGGATCCTTCAGGTCAGGCAGAAAAATGAAATAACCAGATATGCAAATGAAATGATAGTATAAGGCCATGATGCATCCTTACATGACAAGTGAATGGAGCAGGCATTAAGCTGCTACTGACTTCCTGAGAAGGCAGGTACATGAGAGATGGAGAGGCATCCTTCTATGCGGGAGCCCAGCTGCCCATGTTCAAACCTGGCCCGCCGCTGGCCAGCCCTACCACCGGGAGCCAGTTGCCTTACCTGTCTTTGCCTCAGTTTCCTGATCTGTAAGGAGCCAAGGTGGAGGTTGGGGGATAATGTAGAGGCAAAAACTGACCCTTTGCCTTGTTTCCAAAATGATCACACACTTTACATTTCATAGTCTGGGGAAAAAACACTTGGAATCTGAGATAAACCAAAGTTACAGTCACCTTGACTGATTGTGGTTCCCAAAATAATAAAATCTTGAATATTTTCCAGAAACTCTCTTTTAAAAAATTATCTCTTATTTCTGCTATGTCTCAAGATATGTCCTGACTTTTCTTAGTCTCACATGACTAGTTAAAGACTAAGAAACTCATGGGAGAACATGGTTGCTGTTCCTCGTGAGCAGATACGCATGCCTGGTAACCTTGGTAACTCTCCAGGTTTTATCCTTTCAATCCTTGTGTTCGTATTTGCTGAGCCAGGCGTCCTGAAGGCTGATTCTCTTGCATTCTTTGCAAGGAAACTTTTTCTTTCCTTTTCTAGATGCTTCTGTCTCAATCTTCCTTTAACAATAACAATAGAACCTACCTCCTAAAGCGTTTGTGAGGGTTAAATGAGTTAATATTTATAAAACACTTAGCACAGTGCTAGGCTTTTGTGAAATGATAAAGTGGAGCAGGATGAGAAGACGTCCCAGAGCAGAGTGGACTCTGCCTGGTCCAGAAAAATGAGTAGGACTTAGATGGAACTGATGGAATGGCGTGAGGACAAGCATGTCATAGCATGGTTGAAGAACACCAAGTCGCCTCCCTGGAATGGGACACAGGGTTCACTTTGAGTGTGGCAGAGAGATAACGCTACTGCAGGACCAGCTTGAATTACACATTGAAGGGCATGGTCTTGTTGGTAAAGATGAGAGTTGGTGATATGTTTGTGATCAGTGACATGACTTGACCGTGACTCTGCTATAAGAAGCCCTTTCTTCCAAAATGGTTTTTGGGAGCCACAGCCACTGTTAGTCCTGAATCACTGTGTGAGGTTTAACTTTACTTTGCGAGAGGCCTGCTGCCTTGGCGAAAAATCATCGTTGCTTCCTGGCCACTCCCTTCAGCCCCCGATAGCTGTTCTTTCCTGGCAATTGACTCAGAGGTCACAATTGAAGCTATTTTGGAAGCGCATGACAGAAGCCACAATTAGCTTCTTTTGTCTGTCCTAATAGCATTTTTCTCCTGTACATTTTATTGGAGGTCAAACCACTTCAGGTCCTTGTGCAATTGCTACGGTTGCACTGCAAGCTGTGCAGGATTCATCTCAGTACTGGCTCTAGAAATCCTCCACCACTAATCACAATGTTAATCAGGAAGCTGAATTCATTTATGCACCAACCTAGAGAACATTACTAATACGCGGTCGACTATTAGTCTGAAGCTTAATTCCCTTTTGCTTCTGCACCTTGTTTTCTATCCTCTGAAATTCTATGCTTCCTTTTAAATTTGATTTTCTAGTTTAAAAGAAATCAATGCATCACATGCAAGAAACAGAGTTTTTACAATTGTCTGCCAGTTAAAATCTTTGCCTTCCAAAATCTTTGACTCTACCTGCATCTTCTCAGCCTTGGTGTTTTTCTGTCTCTGCAAAGAAATACGTTAAGTTTCGTTGATGTGCTTGAAGGGATGTAACTATTGACCTCTAGCAGCTCCAATTTACTTGGTGACTAGATTAAAGCACTCAGCCAGCATGGTGTTGGGAAAAGGGCCCTGAGCTCTTGTTCTGACCTTGACACTAGCTCATTGCACTTGCTCTCAAACAACACATCCACATTCATTAAGCCTGACTTTTCTCATCTGTAAAACAAGAGGATTGAGCTAAACAATACCTAAAGTCCTTTATTATAGTATTAAAAGTCCATAATCTATGATGATCTCATATGCACATAATCGATCAACATGTTGTGAGACAAGTCGTCACAGCCTGTGGGCTACGCTGCGGCAGAAAGCTTCCCACGTTCCCTGACTCCTGGTGTCCATGCCCTTATGTAATTCCCTTTGCCCAAAGTGTGGGCCGGACCTCGTGACTTGCTTCTTACCAACCGAATACAGCAAAGAGAGTGGGTGGCACTTTGTGATCAGGTGTGACGCTGCAGTGCAGACACTAACCACCTGGAGTCAGTGCAGACTCCAAAGCTGTGAGGGCACAATTCCCAACAAGATGGCCTGCCCCTCAGGTACCAGCCACAAGTCTGGGGGTCCCCGAGCCACCAGCATTCTAAGCAACTGCCTGGGGATCCGGGGAATTCTCACCAACCTCTCAGTTTCAGTCAAATACTAGAGAATGACTCGCAGAACTCAGGAAAGTACTGTATCTACAACTCGTGTTTTATCGTAAAGGACACAAATTAGGACCAGCCAAGTGAAGAGACACAAAGAGCAAAACTGGGGAGGGTCACAAATGCAGAGTTTCCATGTCTTCTCCCTGTGGCACCTAGACACCAACCTCCTGGCACATCGATGTGTTCATCAGCCAGGAAGCTCACCTGAGCTTCAGTGCCCGTAATTTTTATTGGAGTTTTATTACTTATGCACAATTGATTTAATTATTTGTCATGTGATGTGACTGAACTCAATCTCCAGCCTCTTCCTCTGATGAGCTAGTTCCAACCCTCTGATTGGAAGGTCGGTCTTTCTGACCCCCCTTCTCGTCAGCAAAAACTCAGGTGTGGCTGAGCAGTCACCCATGAATGAAAGACACCCCAATAACACAAGAAATTTTGAGAATTTAGAGGCTGTCTCCCAGGAACTGGGAGCAAAGACCAGACAAATTCTTTATAGCATTACTGTTGCCTATAGTAATGCTAAGTAAATGAAAAAATGAGATGGAAACCCCCAGATTCCAGAGCCTGTGCATGAAAACACTACATTATACTGACCCTGATAAAAACTCACTGAAAAAAATCACAGAACAATTGTCCAAGCTCCCTTACTATCTAAGAGTTTTTCCCCTCAAGTTTTTAACTACCATGTACTTATACGCCATTGGTTCCAAAGAGGATATAAAGTGTCTCAATCATTCTACAATACACTGTCATAAAACTAAAATAAAATCAAGTAAGAAAATCAGAATGAAGAGAATATAAGGGTAAAAAAAAACAAAAACAAGAGGACGCTAGGCAGGCCAATCCGCGGGGCAGAGTCAGGAGCCACGACATCTGGACTCCGAAAGTTCAAAGTTCCAGGACAGAAGGAAAACAAAGCAAAACGAAACATGATGAATTGTATGATTCCCACTGCTCTCAGAAAATTAAAGCGACTAGTTGCTCAGGAAGAAAAAAACAAACCTATTCCTGGTTGAAACCAGGGAAAATTTTTTTCTCGTGTGATACAGTCATCAATATCCACAAAACATCTACGGAGGAAGAAAGCAATGTCACCTGGCTTCCTGCTGATGGTCAACACGTACAGAACTTTAGAGTAACTACAAACATGAATGCCATCCCTAGCTTCTCTCCTTTTATTATTCCCATTCTCAACCTTTTTTTAATTCCTACTTTCTGATACCTCCTCTTTGGTGGTTTGAGCATGAGTGAAAAAAAGCTGCAAAAAGCTCGGGGTGAAAATGAAGACCAAGTACAAAATCACTATGACAATTAGCGTTATCATATGGAGTGGGGGAAGGATGTAGCTCCCTAAATAAATCAGCTGCTTCTTTCATTGTGGCAAACTAACGCTTCTTCGTAGAGGTACACCTTGCCTTTTCCTAACCGACTAGTCGAATTTTAAATGTGCTAGTAGGACATTGTGGATTCCGACACTTAGATCTTCTCCTTTTGCAGTTGCAATATGATACTTTAAAATTTCTTTGCTGTAAAATCTAAATCATAGGACATGACCCTCAACAGCCCGGCTGGGACCGTCCTACGTCATGTAGTTATTTAAAGTCTTTGGCTAAATTACTTGAACGCTCATTATTTCTTGGATCTCAATGACCTTATAAATGAAGCTATTAAATGATTATAGAAGAACTATTAAAAATAATACCTGGAAGCCAAGGGATATAAAAAAAAGACATGGGTAACTGCTTGGCCTGTGATCATTAAATGCTTGGTATCCATAAAAGGCCAAGCACTTAAAGGCAGGCAGGAAGAGAGAAAACACTGTGCAACTTCCTCCCGCAATGTCCTTTAGCAGATCAATGCCAATGGTTAGCCATCGAACTTCCATGTGATTATTAGAATGGACAAGTGATTCTCAAATGTAAGGACCACACCCTTCCCCCCTATGGGGACTTCTCAGAAGCTGGAGAAGTGAGCTATATAAGTTGAAATCACACTGTAATGTTATAATATTATTTTATGCTGGCAAAAAAGAAAATATGTTACGCATATTTTTATTGCAAAAAACTTCTGAAAATAATGCTTAATAAGATCTTCTGAGCTGTAGAGAATACAGAGAAGCAGTGATTGTCAAAGTCATGAGAAAGTAGGGAACATGGGATATGGCTCTCTATGGACACACCTGGTATTTCAGGATAGGACTGAGGTTTCTATCATTACCAAAGAGGGTATGGACCTAAAAGTTGAGAAACATTGTACCAGACAGTAGACCATGTCTGATTTATACAAAACACTGAGACAGCCCTGCCTGAGTAGCTCAGTTGGTTAGAGCATTGCCCCGATATGCCAGGGTTGTGGGTTCAATCCCCAGTCAGGATACATACAAGAATCAATCAATGAATGTGTAAATAACAGACAACAAAATCGGCGTTTTTCTCTCTGCCCCCCTCTTTTTCTCTCTCTAAAATCAATCAATAATTTTTTAAAAATTTAGAAACCACTGAGACAAAAAAAAAAAAATAAATCTAATGATGATAGAATGCATATCAGTGGTTGCCTGGAGTAGAGCTTCTCCTAAAACTTCAAATATTTCTTTTAGTTACAAGTATTTGTTTTGATTGGAAAGCACCTCCAAAACCAGCATTGATTTTAATAACTAAAACAAAGAAACCATCTGTTTTGAAATTTTCTCTATTAAAAAAATATGTAGGGAATATTAAGGGCACAGATCCAATATACATAAACAAAGGACAATGTGAATGAGTTTACGGGCAGGAAGTGGTTTAAATTGTTTCCAAAGTTCTATTGTGTTGTTTAGATCAGTGATAGATGTTAACTAGTTGATCACATGTAGGGAGATAAGGGAAAAGGAAAAAAAACCAGCCTATTTCAAACAAAACAGATGAAATATCTATTTCATGCAAACAAATTGTATTTAACTAGTGGACTTAAGAAATAGACAAATTAAGTTAGGGAATGACAATTCACTTTTTAAAGGATTTTTTATGGGTTTTCTTTATAATGAGAGCTCCCATAATGTATTAAAAACATGATTCCATGTTGAAATTCTATTTCAACATAACCTTCCAAGCAAGTATCTTTAATAAAACAAGGTAGAAAATGAATTCATTTCAGGCCAAACTGTAACAAGCTCTATGAAGAGATAGCAAAACCCTAAGTAGAAAAGTACAATTACAATCTGTTAGTTTAGGTAAAACAAATATATTACAAATATGCAAATGTGTCAAGAAACAGTAGGCATAAGCATTTATTGAATGCTAAACAACCCTGTAGAAGAACTAAAGGAATAGAAAGGATTTTACAGTGGCGACAATGATAGGTAAAATGACCAATCATTTACATGCCCATGAATAGGGAAAGGATGCCAATTCTAAGAAGTTAACCACCACCACTTCCACCTGTTCTTCTTGCTTTAGTTGCCCCCCATTTCCCGTAGTCCTTAGTCATGCTTAGCATTTTTTGCAGTTTCCGTATCTACCATCCAACAATTAGAGTTGCAAAAGAAAGAACATCTTGAAAACTTTAAGATTAAGATCCAGACCTAAAAAACAGAAAGCTTCAAAATTTAGTGATTTGTGCACCTTGAGCTTTGTCATAGGGTATCATGAAGATGCAAAAATACAGAAATATTATGCAACCTTTAAAACCATTTTATTTTGATAGTCATGGGGATGTAAAGTACAACATAGGTAAGATAGTCAATAATATTGTAATAACTATGTATTATCAAGGGGAATCGCTTAGTAAGTTATATAAATGTCAAACCATAATGCCTTCCATGCACCTGAAACTAATATAATATTGAATATCAACAGTAACTGAAAAATAAATAAAATTTTTTTTTTATTTTGAAATAATTGCAAGATAGTACAAGTGACACTCGTATACTCTTCATCCAGATTCTCTAGCTGTTAACATTTATCATATTTGCTTTATTAACCTCATTCTCTATCTATTCAACCATTTGAGAGCAAACTGAGACATCATACCCCTTTGTACCTAAATATTTCAATGTGTTTCCTAAGAACAAGGACATTCTCTTACAAGTCTCTAATAAAATGATCCAAATCAGTTAATTTAATGTTATTACAATATAATTATCTAACATATAGGTCATATACAAAGTTCACAAATTGTCACAATACTGTTCTATATAGCTATTTTTTCTAATCCAATTCGGGATCACCCATGCATTTATTTGTCCTGCCTCTGTAATATCTTTTAATCTGGGACAAATCCTTAGTCATTGTCTCTTATGACATCAATTTTTTTCAAATATTTTATATATTTCTTTTTAGAGCAAAGGGAAGGGAGGGAGAAAGAAAGGGAGAGAAACATCAGTGTGAAAGAGAGACATCAGTAGGTTGCATATTGTACCTCCCCGACCTAAGAGCAAACCCACAACCCAGGCACGTGCCCTGACGGGGAATCCAACCAACACCTTTCGCTTTGCAAAACGAATCCCGACCAATTGAGCCACACCCGTCAGGGTTACAACATTAATATTTTTGCAGAATATGGAGAAGTTATCTAAATTTGTCTACCTCATATATATTATATGCATTATTTTGCAGGAATACACATTGTGTTATGTCCTTTGGGGGCATCATATCATAAGGTACATGATGTCAATTCCTCCCATAACTCATGATATTAATTTTGATCATTTGGTTATGGTGGTGGTTACCAAGTTTCTCTGCTGTAAACTTCTTTATTATCTTTGTAATCAGTATGTAATTCGTGGGGAGTTATTTTGAGACTATGTAAATATTATGTTCCACATCATCACAGCTTTACTTTCTAGTTGCAGCATCTTTTGATGATTCTTGCCTAAATCAGAATTTTTACTGAGCTATTATTCATATATAAAATTTACTACTTTAAAGTGTACGATTCAGTGGTTTTTAGTATGCTCATAAGGTTGTGCAACCATCACCGTGATCTAACTTCAAAACATTTGCATCGCCGCCAAAAGAACCCCTGGACCCCTTAGCAATCATTTCCTTTCCTCTGCTCCCTTTAGCCTCCGGGAACCACTAATCTACTTTCTGTCCCCATGGATTTGGCTATTTCAGACATTTCATATCAATGGAATCAGACAACATGTGGTCCTTTTTATCTGGCTTCTTTCATTTAACGCATTTCGAAGTTCCATCCATATGGTAGCTTTAATCAACACTTCACTCCTTTTTATTTATCTACATCAATTATTAGTATGATTTTTGAAAAATGATGATATTCTAAATACATCGTTCTGTCTACATTTATTGGGCAACATTATTTTTATCATCCTTTGTCAGGAAGCTCTTTAAGAAAACTGCAAAGGGGAATTCTATTTTAACAGACAGGGTTCCCGTCTCCTCCAGTCATTTCCAATCTTAGGTAAGGGATCACCTTTCCAGGAGTTTACAGACCTTCTCTCATTGCCACTTGAACAAACAGCTGTAAGTGTCTCTCTCACCCTGTCACCCATAGGCTCCGCCCCCTTCTCCAGGTGTCCCCTCCCTGGCGGCTCAAGAGAAGGAAGTGACGCACCGGAAGCGTCCCTGATCCCCTTGCAGTGGGGGGAAGGAATTAAACCCCCAAGATGGCGGCGGCGTCGGAGGAGCGGATGGCTGAAGAAGGAGGCGGTGGCCACGGCGACAGCGGCTCCTCCTCGTCCATCGGCTCTACCCAGCGACTGCCCCCACCGCCCCTGCCCCAGCCCCCGCAGCCGGGGTCCCAGGCGCCCCCAGCCTCGGCGCTGGCTCCGGACCAGCTGCCGCAAAACAACACGCTGGTGGCGCTGCCCATCGTAGCCATCGAGAACATCCTCAGCTTTATGTCCTACGACGAAATTAGCCAGCTCCGCCTGGTGAGGCCCCGCGGGACCCCGCCGCCCTCTCCGCCGGGCCGAGGTTTGGGGAGGGCCCGAGAGGGGAGCGCGTTCCCCCGGGAGGGATCCCCCCGCGAGCCCAGTGTGCCGGAGCTTGGCCCTCCCGCCCCCAAGTCCCTCTGGGTGCCTGTCACCGGGGTTTGTCCCGATGCCGCCCTTGCTTCGCAGCTGGGTGCGACTGCCCGGGGGAACTTCGCCCTGGGGTGCCCCAAGCCACACCCCACCCCCGCCTGTAAGCGGGGTTGCCACCTCTGCCCGGCCTGAGCGCAGACACCCGAGTGGGCTCGACTGCCTTTTGTACCGCACCCCCCAGTCTCCGGCTGGGGCTGGGGACAGCGCTCCGAGGAGGCAAAACGATCCCACGATCCCAGCCAGGTTTGGTTTGTCTGCAACAACGTATTGTTCCCCCACCACCCAAGTTTCCCTGTTGGGGAAGATAAAGTAGGGTTGGTCGGTTCTCCCCGAACCGGCTTGAGGTTCCGGGAACTGGAACCTCAGCACCTGTAACCGACCACTGAAGGGGAGCCTGAGAAATTCCCAGCCGGCTTGGCCTCGCCCCCGACACTGCCCACCCAGAGTGAAGCAACTTGCCCCTTGACGGGGTTTTTTTCTCTCTTGCAATTCATTCTCTAACTGGTGATTTGCGCCTCCCCGCCCGCTTTAGGAGAGGTTTTACACCTTAAAATCACAGTAGTTCGTTCAGCCAGTGATGTATAAAAATAATGAATTTGCCATTATTTTTCACTCCAGAGGTTTTATTTCACTCCAGAGGTTTAACAGAAGGTTCGATTAATGTCTTAGTCATATTTTGCTCACTTTCGGTGAATTTATCTTTAAGTGGTAAGGAGATTAAGGAGGTGGACATTTTGAACTGATTGCAAACGAATTCTGTGTAGATGCTAAATCTAGTCGGATTGTTTTTAAGAGGACAAAGACATATTTCTTGAATATGCTGTGTATAGCATTTTCTTACTGATCAGTATGCCGTATTTTAGGTTTGAAATTCATTCCAGTTGCATTTTTGAAAGGAAATCAGGCTTATTTTTTAAAGAAAGCTTATTAATAATAATTCACACTGATGACCAATTTTTTTTTCTAGTCAACACGGCAATTCAACCTTTCCAGTCTCCAGGATGGAAAATTCGCAATTTGAAAAGTGATATTTCAAAATTGATTGTCCCTGAATTTTTAAAACATGTCATCCTTAGAATTTCATGTGGAATCTTAAATATTTCTTCAAGTTTGCATAAAGGATGGTGTTTGATTAAGATTCATGCTATACATCCATGGTGTCTGGAAATTGAGCATAACATTTGATTGAATTGAGCCTTTCAGCCAGACAATAGGTTTGTAAAGGCTGGAGTGGTCACAGTTCTGTTTTATAAGTATTGAGGAAAACTGTGGGGGTTTTGTTCTTTTGTTAGTTGTTTTACTTTTTTAAAAATTAAAAACATTTTTAAAGGAGGGGGAGAGACCATCCCATCCCAGGGCACAGAGTTAAAACACATTCCACAATTTAAGTGACATTTCTTTCAAGAGAAATATTCCATTGCATTCTTAATGGTTAAGCAATTATCTATTACAGCCTTTTATGGAGACAAATTTGTAGTTTCAAACAAAGATTCTTCATAAAGGAACCCTGACCAATCCCACCTCCCCAAAGATTTTGCAGCCAGCTTTACATCTCAGAAATGTTTTTTTATCAGCTTTAGCAAAAGGGAACTTATTCCTGATTAATGGATAATTCGTAGATTAAATGGGTAATCTTTTGCAGGGGTATGGAGGTGTCTTTCGTTTAGATTCTTTGGTTTGTCGTCAGGGTGCAATTCAGGTTAACATCAGCAAAGAAAGATATTCTCTCTCACCACTAGATGTCAGCATTAATTTAATTATGCTCTTTATATGAAATTGGCAGTCTAGAGACAGTGCCTGTAGGTGCTTTACATGCCTTTTCTATTTAAATAGCCATTTATTACCTGAAGGATTGTTTGCCAAAAAGATCAAGGAACTTTAGTATGTATGCCGCTATGAAGTGTATAAATTCCGTAGTTCCTTTTATTGTATTTTTTAGAGGAATTAAGGCTAGATATGCTTGGAAGAGAGTGATATTAATTAAGAACAAAATTAGCTTCATAAGCTAAATGTCAGCTACTCAGTGGCTGATGAGCTAGTTTATGAATGGTTCAGGGGGTAGTTTTCCTTCGTTCCCAGTTTGCGTGTCTTATTGGGACCGCAGTCATAATTATATTATCACCTAAATTAGAGAACAGGTACAAAATCCATGTGCTTATTACTCTGTATTTTCTTTAAAAGGTTGGCTATACATTTTTCAGTTATTTTTCAATAACAATAACATTTTTCAGTTATTTGTGCACTTATGTCAATGATAGGCTCTGCTTCTTATTGCCATGAATAATTGAAATTTGACTCTCCAGTTCGGTTATTTCCAAGGGACTGTCCAAATGCCTTATGAAATCCTTTTTTCTTTGTTTGTTTTTCTGCCATGGACTTGCTCCAAAAATGTACCCAGAGCTTGGAAATCCTGGTTCATGGAAATCGTTCTTTAAATATTTAATTCCTCTAATGCATTTAGGATTATTTCGTTGGACACAACTTTTGTAATGACAAAACCTGTACTTTGAGTTGTTTTTCCAGTAAATCAGACAGATTTGTGCTGATGCAGCATCAGACTGCCACCCAGGCCCTCTTGACAGGTAGGAGAGTTCCTGAAACAGGAAGCAAAGGTTACGAAGTGAGGTCCTACTCCTAGTCAGGGAGCAGATTACAGCTAACTCTGAAAGAGCAGCATTGATTCGTAAGCACAATGTTCTCACTCACTGAAAAATGAGTATGGAAGGCTTTTTGAGAGATTTTTTTAGGGAGATCCCGTGAAATGTTTTTCTTTGTGGTTCAAGAGGACACCTATAAATTTAATCCGGTTAGTCATTCTAGACATAAGTTGACTAAATGTTAAATTCAAAAGTCTTACTTATTATCTGGAATAAAATTTTCTAGTTGGTAACAAAATATAACTACTACATGCTTTTGTCCCAAGATATGTCTCTAGTGCACTCTGACTCCTTAAAGCCATTCCTCCTTTCATCACATCTTTTCTTCCAATGTTAGAAGATTTCAGTTATAGAGTTCATTCCTTAGTAGGAAATTTGAAGGAAAAATGAGAAACCATTACTTTTTTAAAACTGGCAGAGCTATCTTCCTCCTATCTCTTGCTCTGTGCCAGTAGGTCTCAACTTTTTTGTCTCGAGATACCTTTATACTCTTAAAAGTTACTAAGGACCCTAAGAGCTTACCTTAGAAAATTCTAGAAAGCATAAGAATACACAGTATATTAGCTCTCAGAGCAATGTCATCAGATGTCATATTACCTCTGGGAAACTCCACTGTATGTCATGAGAGAATTGAAAGTGAAAGCGGCAAATGACATTTTAGTATTATGAGACTAGTTGGCTTTGACCCACGAAAGGACCTTGGGAACCCCAGGGGTCCCTAGACCTCACTTTGAGAACCTACTCTCTCTATATTGTTATGTTATAGAAAACACACTGTCTTTATTACTGCTTTTCGGGGGCTTTTTTTCATCCCATCAGGTTATTGATTTTATTAACAGGTACTTAAGTAAGAAATGGTAATATCTGGGGAATGATTCATTCTTCCTGCAGATTCTAGTCTCAGTGTGAAGGGGTCAGTCAGGAACCTTGTCCGGTTCCTTGAGCACACTTACAAAGCATCAGCACAGCACTGGCTAGCACAGGGAACGCAAGAGCGTTAGGTCGTCGGGGGTGATCAGGAGAGGCTTCCTCTGCGGTGGAACAACAGTCCTCAGAAAAAATAAAATGACAGTGGACTGAGTGCCAGCCTGCAAACCAAAGGGTCACTGATTCGATTCCCAGTCAGGGCACGTTCCTGGTTTGCTGGCCTGGTCCCTGGCTGGGGTGTGTGAGAGGCAGCCAGTCAACGTATCTCTCACCCACATCAATGTTTCTCTCCCTCTTTTCCTCCCTCCCTTCCCAACTCTCTAAAAATAAATAAATAAAATCTTTTTTAAAAAAAGAGAAAAGCACAATTTCTATCTCTTATCATCCTCATTATTTCATAAAAGAGACTAGATATACCTGTCTATCCTGGTAAACTGAGAGGTGTGGATTCTTACAATGTTGAAGAAGGTACTATCTTAAAAGGGTGGCTTGTGCATATAAATCCAATTTCATGATTTTTGAGATGAAAAGCAAAAGATAACCTTCGATAGAGGTTTCTCCCAGTTACCTAGGTCTAGCATTTTGCACTTAAAAAAAGAGTGATTGAAACAAACATCAACCTGCTGACTTTCCCATACATCATAGGTCTGCCCAAGCACGTGCTTTCTCTTCTGCCTATAGCCTCTTCTTTGCTTCCCTCTCCCAGAAAACGTCTGTACCTTCAAGTGTTAGGACCTCAGTAAAGCCGTCTGTGATTCTACTCTGACCTTGGCTCAGGTGGTATTTCTAAGTGCCCATATCATCATTATTGTGTGGACAAATTCAGACGATCTTTGGAAGGGCCTGTTTCCCACTACATGTAAGCTATTTCCTTTCACCATGAATCCTGATGGCCTTAGAGAGTCTATGATATAGTGTAAAGGAAATCATTCTTAAAACATCCTACTGCTGTGAGTAAACAATAGAAAATATTCATTGTAAAAGTGTTTCCTCTGTAAATTATAATAGTGCTGAAAAGTCAGTTGCTTAATATTTACCTGCAACAGAGGATATCAGAAAAATTTTTTAAATATAAAGTGTTCAGTTTGTCCACAGTGTCATTAACATTTTACTCTAGACCATTTTAAGAAGCTAGGTGACTAAAAAAAGTACTCTTAAAGAGAATAAAAATTGATAAGGTGATCTGAAGCTAGTATATAATTAATAAGAATCGCCATTTACAATAGTACATCAGGGCTCCTTCATTATAGTCAGCACTCAGTTCCTATATTAGTGAAAATAACGGCGCAGAGAATCAGGAACTGGGAACAGCCAGAAGGGCCTTTCTGTTCGACTTTGAGGGTGCGCTCTGGGGTCCTGGGGACGGGCTTTTCTTCCGAATTGTTTTGCTCGGACTGATGTTAAAATAAGTTTGTTTTCTTTCCAAGTGAATATCTAGGGGGATACTGGGGAATTAAAAGTTTGTTTGCCTTCTATCTGCAGATAATAAACTCTATATAGTATTATATCTTATTAGACAGTCCATACCAGGCAGATGCAATGTTTTTTAAAAGATTAAGCATTCTTATGAAAGAGGTGACAGGTTGCACTTACATTTTTAATAGGTGAGGAAAACTAAGACAAGTTCACCAAAAGAGCAGTTAGGGTAAGAGAAGAACTGAAGTGGCTGTGGGTCTTTCAGTGCTGATTATTTTTTTAAAAGATTTTATTTATTTATTTTTAGAGAGAGGGGAAGGGAGGGAGAAAGTGAGGGAGAGAAAAATCCTGCACACCCCCAACCCAGGCATGTTCCCTGACTGGAAATCACACCTGCGACTTTCCGGTTCGCAGGGTGGTACTCAGCCCACGGAGCCACAAGCAGCCGGGGCTCAGTGTTCATTTTTTAAATGATTTTATCCCATTGTGAGGGATAACAAAGTACCCGTCTCTAACTTTTTGCCACATTTGCTTTATCCCTTTCATTTGTATGCTCATTCTCTCCCTCTAAATGCGCATGTGTATCTCACACACACACTTAATTATTTTACTAAACCATTTTGTTCCTAAATACTTCTTTTTTCTTTTTTTAAATTAGGTCCTACACAGACCTACTGGATAGAAATGTGCATTTTATTTTTTTTTAGATTTTATCCATTTTAGAGAGGGGGGAAGGGAGGGAGAAAGAGAGAAACATCGATGTGCGAGATATACATCAATCGGCTGCCTCTCACATGCACCCAGCTAGGGGCCTGGCCCGCAACCCAGGCATGGGAATCAAACCTGGGACCTTTTGGATCTCAGGCCGGCACTCAATCCACTGAGCCACACCAGCCAGGGCTAAATACTTGTCTCATATAATCACAGCATCATCAGTTCCAAAGAATTTAACATGACAGTTTATATTCAGATGTCTCAGCTGTCCCCAAAATGTCCATTATAGCTTTTGGGTGGGGGGAGTAAGGGTTTTGAGTCTAATAAAACATTAGCCTCTTTAACATAGAACATTCCCCCTACCTTTTTCACTCTTTCATGAATTTTTTTAAATCCAGGCCAGACGGCTTGTCCAGTGTTCTGTAGTGCAGATTTGTCTGGTTTCTTCCTCGTGATTCACTTCTGGATTTTGAACTTTGAAAGAATTACAGAAAGACTTTGATCTAGCTCCATCTTGCTAACCCAGTAGCTGGTGAAAACCCCATTAATGTCCTTAAAATCCCAAATTGCCTCAAGGAATCCTTCTTATAGACTGGTGCCAGAAGTTTCTATAGCAGCAGATTATTAGGTGAGACTAATCAGTTGATGATAATTATTTCACTCCATATCTTTGCAGATCACTAAAAGGACACTAATTAGAAGACCCGGATTCTTTTTATTTATTTACTTTCTTTTATATTGAATTCTTTGGGGTGATACCAGTTAACAAAATTATGTAGGTTTCAGATGAACAATTCCACAGCACATCATCTGAACACTATATTGTGTGTTCACCACCTCAAGTCAAGTCTTGGCTGGATATTGTCTAGCAAAGTGAAAGGTCGCCACTTTGATGCCTGGGTGGTGGGGTTCAGTCCCCAGTTGGGGGCATGTGAGATCAATGTTTATCAACCTGTATTCCCCTCTCTCTAAAAATAAATAAATAAAATCTTTTAAAAGAAGAAGAAGAAACTGTTTTGTGTACTCACAACAGTAAACCTACTTTTGCCCCACCCTGGATTTCAAGGCATCCGAGACATCTGAAAAAGAAATGCTGCCAATTATAATAGTGAGATAGCATATATTGTGAGACTGTT
Source organism: Mormoops blainvillei (assembly GCA_004026545.1). Classification (NCBI taxonomy): domain Eukaryota; kingdom Metazoa; phylum Chordata; class Mammalia; order Chiroptera; family Mormoopidae; genus Mormoops; species Mormoops blainvillei. Next base: position 94,042 of record PVJD01001940.1, on the reverse strand, counting down.
CCAACACTGAATGTTAAAATATGAAAAAATGTGCATTTTATAGCCAACTAAGATTTTATATTAAAGATTAGGTTTAATAGGAAAATTGTGATATGTGTCTTGCGTTGTTGAAAGGGGCCATGATGGCACAAAACATCAAAAAAGATTTCTAAACACAAGTGAAGCAAATTTTTTGTTACTGACCACTTAAGTTAGAAAATGATGAAAAGGATAAACATGGCAGTTTAAGTCCTGAAGTGATTAACAAAGAAAAACCATAGCTAACTTTTCATACTAGAACAGCAAGTAATAGCCCCACACTATGTGTCTTCATTATAGACTGATTTATTCCATCGGTACACTATAGTGTGTTAAATGGACTGATAGTTTTTGACATAGTAGTCATCTTTGTATATTAGACTCCAGAGTTTTGTTTTGCTGTCTTGGGTAAGTTGCCAAATTACTAGAATTTTGTTTTGTTTTAATAACCAGGGAAATAAAACTTTTTCTCTTTAGTCTTGGGAAACTATTAAAATACCCATAAATCTAGAGCTAGACTTCAAGTGAGATAATTTTGCATTGCAAGTTAGAATACATTGTCACCAGTTACCATTAAACTACTTGGGGAAAACTAGTATTTCTGTGTTTTCCAGATTTGCTTCTTTCTGAATCCTAAACAAAGATACATGATCTGTTGTGTCTTTGCTTCTGTGCTATGGGTCAGTCAGTGCTTACTGAGCATCCGCGAAAGGCAGAGTACCACATTAAATACTGCTCTTTTCTTACAATATTGATTTGATGCTTAAATGTTTTTGACTTTGGCTTTTTGATGCTATTTTAATTTGTCTTTGTGCCTCCTTATTTTCTGTCTTTTACCAGCTTTTTACTATAAATATCAGTTGAGGCTCTGTTTATAAGCCTCTATGTTCTTATCTTACGGTTCTTCGTTTGGGGATCCATCTACAGTGATTTCGGCTATCTCACTGTGAAATTTCCAGAACCATATCTTTAGTCCTAATATTACAGTTGCTCACTCAAAATGATCAATTAACTGTGCTGATACAAGATCTTTCAAAAGAGGGTGATCTTTTTAAAGTTATTTCTCCATTACTCTCTGATTTCCGTGCCCAGACCATGGGAGATTTTATTCCTCTCAGCTTGGCCTGCACATCTGACCTATCTGCAGGAACAGCTTGCCCACTGGTGGTCTGCTCCTCCCGGACTCAGTGCCCCGCGTGTGCCATTACTGCTGATTCCACTCCCCTTGCCATCCCTTCCTTCAGAGTCTGGTTCTAACCTAGTGTCATGTAAAGTCTTCCTTGGTGGACCTGACCTGCTCATTTATTCATATTCTCACCACCCAGTCAGTACTGGGTACTGATACTAGTCAGTGCTCAGACATTCAACTGAGTTTCTAGATTACTGAAAGATAATCTAAATCTTAATAGTTAGCCAGATTAAGTGCAGCAAAATGCTACTATAACATAATTTAAACAGTACCTTAGAAATTATTACAGTAGTAACTAATCTTAATTTTTTCTTTGTAAATTTATTGCTGCAGAAAAATTATTTCCTTTATTTCATCTCAGAAATTATCAAAGATGTACAGTCCATAAAGAAAAGAAGGGTTTTTCTCCAGGACTGTGTTACAAGGTGATTTACATCAAATGGCTTTTACAACCCCCAAGTTTTATTCCCCAGAAGTACCCCTTTCAAGTCTTTGGGTGGTTTTTCTTTTATTTGATGTTATTTGGTGAATTTCTACTATGAAAGATGAGAATTTAGCCTGCTATTTCCTCTCCTCTCACACATTTATACACTCTTCACCTTTCTCCAATAACACAGTTTCTTTTATTCCTCACATAAGATTCAGTACTGGTGTTGATGGCAATGTGGTTTTTAGGATTGGGACACTTGTTCTCAGAGTGTAGGCCAGGATCCCAGAGGAATGGATTCCCAAGGCCCTTGTAAGGAGTCTGGAAGGAGTAAAATGTTTCCACTACAGTGTTAAGTCATTTGCACTTTTCACTCATTCTTTCCCAAGTGCCAGTGGAGCTCTGCAGTGTTCTGTGTCATGAGATGATGTCATCACTCTGATAGCTGATGCAGTGTGGGCATGTGTGTGGTTTTTTAGAATTTTCTAAGGTAAGGCAGCCTTAGTGGATTGAATGCAGAAGCAGGTATGAGGACTCTACTGTGCTAGTAAACCACACATCAAAAAGATTTGCAAAAACGTAACTCACTGATATTTTAGAAGTGTTGTTTTTCCTTAGAAAGTCTTTTTTTAAACTTTATTCTCTGTACTTTCTTCTCTTTGTGAGGTTTTTTTTTTTTTAAGATTTTATTTATTTTATTTTTAAACAGAGGGAAAGGGAGGGAGATAGAGAGGGAGAGAAACATCAATGTGTAGTTGCCTCTAGAACTCCCCCTACTGGGGACCTGGCCCACAACCCAGGCATGTTGCCCTGACTTGGGAATCGAATCTGCAGCCCTTTGGTTCACAGGCCAGTGCTTGGTCCACTGAGATACACCAGCCAGGGTAAAACTTATGTTAATATGTATTGGTTTTGTTATTTTTTCAGTAGACACCAAGCAAATGTTGATAACTGATTTTTTTTTAATTACAAACAGATTTTACCATATTTTAAAATATAATTTATTGGAATTACTCTTAGTATCAGTATTTAAAATATATTGTTTTACTTTGTTTTGATATTCTTGAAAAGAACTGTTTTCCTTATCAACGTTTCATTTCAACACAAACTTGTCAAACATTTGTGCTTGGGTGTTTTGAGAGACAGGAAAAAAGCATATGACAACCCCTGCCATATTGACTTGATCTTGATATAGATTTGATGCACTCTCCTGCACTTCCAACATCCACACATGTACAGTGAGAAATAACGTTCAGGTAGATTACTCTGAGTCACTGCAAAATTCTCAGGGATCAAAGACCAAACAAACAGAGACACTCACTATGTCTAGGTCTCGTTAAGAAAGATGCTGGGATATCTCAGAAACATAATAATAACTAAGTATATGGAGCCAAATTTTGAAATTAATACGAAGTTAAACAAAATTTATTTCACATAATTTTTAGAGTTTACCAAATGATTTAGCATGGGTTGTTTAATTTAATCCTAATGCTGTCCTGAGTTAGATACTACCCACATTTTACAGATGGCTGACTCAGGCTTTCAAATGGTAGCTGACTCGCTCAGGAATGCATAAAGGTTGGACTCTGATTTAGGTGTTCTGACATCAGGTCCTATGCTTTTACTGTATATAAACAACATGTTCCTTAAGGATTCAAAATAGTTGAGGTTCTGCCACACATGTTAAGATACCTTGAAGGATATCACAGTATCTAAAATAGAGAAACTGTATAGTTAATCCATATCACTAGTAGAAATGAATAAGAATTCACATTCCAATTATAGATCACATAAACTTTGTGAGAGGTTGGACTTGAGTTTGAATATACATTTTCGGCTAACAGAATTTTTCTTGTTTCAAACCATTAAAAACCTTTGAATATATTGTTTTCCTGATCTTCAGGACAACAGTTTCTGACCATAGTAGTGGGAATGCATTCAGAACTATCAACAAATACCTAAAATAAAAGGGTTAGTTTACCTCGCCCACACATTAACTTTTAGTGCAGTATTGTAAGAATTACACAATATGAGGGATTCACCCACATATACGGATTCAAAGATTCAGACAGCAACCTAGGGAAGAGTACTAGCACAGAGACCTTCCAGCATTCAGTTATGAATCTAAGTTAACTGACTCGTTAATTTGGTTATTACTTTTTAAAATTCTTCTTTCTCCTCCTCTCTCCCCATAGGTTTGTAAAAGAATGGACTTGGTCTGCCAGAGAATGTTGAATCAGGGATTTCTAAAAGTGGAGAGGTACCATAATCTGTGTCAGAAACAAGTCAAAGCACAGCTCCCAAGGTGAGTCATAGCTAGCAATGGCAATCATTCACAATTGGGGATTTGCTTGTGTTTCTTGATTTTTTTTTTCTTATCTCAGTAAGAGTTTACCTATTAAATGGTTTCCAATTTCTTGTAGTAAAGGGTACCCAGATCACAATAAGTGATTTTTACTGTAATTTGCTTCCTCTCACCATTTCTGTTCAACATTTTATTGGAGATTTTAGCCAGGGCAGTTAGGCAGGAAAATGAAATAAAAGGCATCCAGATTGAAAGGAAGAAGTAAGCCTCTCTCTCTTCACAGATGACATGATCTTATATATATGTAACACTAATTAATTATTAGAGCTAATAAATGAGTTGGGCAGGGATATAGGATATAAGACTGATATACAAATATAAGTTGTATAATTGAATATAGTATCAATAAACAATCCAAAAATGAAGGTAAGACAATTCCATTTATAATTGCCTCAGAAAGAATAGAATACTTAGTAATAAATATAACAGAACAAGTGTGAGACATGTACACCAAAAAATACAAACCATTGTTAAAAGAAATTAAAGAAGAATTAAATGGAAAGACATTCCATGCTCATGGATTGGAAGATTTCCTATTGTTAAGATGGCAGTACTCCCTAAATTGATCTATACATTCAGTGCCATCCCCATCAAAATCCTAGCTCTCTTTTTTGAAGATATTAATAAACTTATCCTACTATCTACGGAAATACAAAGCACTCAAAATAATCAAAAACAATCCTGAAAAAGAACACAGTTGATGGAGGACTACCACTTCCTAATTTCAAAACTTACTGTAAAGCTATAATAATCAAAACAGTGTGGTACTGACATAAGGACAGACATATAGATCCACTGATAGAATTGAAGAATTCTCAATAGAATTGAGAGTCCGGAAAATAAGCCCTTACATTTTTAGTCAGTTGATTTTTTAAAAAAATATTTTATTTATTTATTTTTAGAGGAAGGGAAAGAGACAGAGAGAAACATCACCATGTGAGAGAGAAACAGTTGCCTCTCGCACACCCCCATCCGGGGACCAGGCCCGCAACCCAGGCATGTGCCCTGACTGGGAATCGAACTGGCGACCATTCGGTTCACAGGCTGGTGCTCAATCCGCTGCACCACACCAGCCAGGGTAGTCAATTGATTTTTAATAAGGATGCCAGCACAATTTAGTGGGGAAAGAATAGTGTTTTCAACAAATGATGCTGGGACAGCTGAGTATTTACACCAAAAGAATGAAGTTGGGTCCCTTCCTCACACCACATACAAAAGCTAACTCAAAATAAATCACAGACCTAAGCGTAAATGTCAGTGTTATACTATAAAACCCTTAAATGAAAACATAGTACTAACCTTCATGAATTTGGATTAGGCACTGGCTTCTTAGATATGACACCAAAAGCACAAGCAACTAAAGAAAAACTAGGCAAACTAGATTTTATTAAAATTTCAAGCTTCTTTGTCTCAAAGGACAACATCAAGAAAATAAAAAGACAACCCACAGAATGGGAGAAAATACTTGCAGCTTTTATATAATAAGGGACTTGTATCCATATTGTATGAAGGAACTCTTAGTACTCAACAGTAACAAGACAAACCAATTTAAAAATGGGCAAAGGATTTTAATAGACATCTCTCCAAGGAAGATACACTAAAGATCAATGAGCACCTGAAAGATGCTCAACATCTTTAGTCATCAGGACATTGCGAATCAAAACACTCTGAGATACCACTTTAAGTAGGATGGCTAAAATAAAAAAGACCAAAAAATGCTGGGAAGGATATGGACAAATTGGAACCTTCATAAATTACTGATGGAGTTATAAAATGGTGCGACTACTTTAGAACACAGTTTGTTCCTCAAAAAGTTAAACGTAGTGTTGCCACTTGATCCAGCAATTTTACTCCTAGGTATATGACCAACGGAATTTAAAATATATCCACATAATTACTTGGACATGAATGTTCATAGCACCATTATTCATAATAACAAAAAAGTAGAAACATCCCAAAAGTCCAATAACTGATAAATAGATAGCCTAAATGATGGTATTACATATAATAGAATTATTCAGCAAGAAGGAATGAAGTCCTGATACATACTACAAAATGAATAAACCTTGAGAACTGTGCTAAATGAGAGAAGACGGACACAAAACGCCACATAACTGCACAAATCCAGTCATCGGAAATGTCCAGGATGGGCAAGTCCACAGAAAGAAAGTAGGTCAGGGATTGCCGAGTGCTGCAGGATGGGAGTGACTGGTCATGTTTAGGAGCCTTCTTTCTGTAGTAATGAAAATGTTCTGAAATCTGATAGTGATCATGGGTCCCTAACTCGAATGTACCAAAACCACTAAATTGTACACTTTAAACATGGATTTTATTATATGTGAATTAGTTCTTAGTAAACCTTAAAAAAGTTTAAGTGAATTCATTGTATGGGCAGAAATATAAAATCTCTTGTCTACATGTCCATGTGTAATTCTTTCATTTTTCTAATGTCTCTGATTCTAACGGCTATTAGACTTGATATAGTCCCCCAAAACCCTAATTCTTTTTCTAAATACTTTGTCAGTGAGTACTAGTCCTTGGCAAAGATTTCTGGACATAGTGATTCATTTGTCATTACCGTTACATTATGACCCAATTGTAGATTTCTATATTAACATGTAATGGTAGATTGTTTCAGTAAAACCTTCTGATTGCTTAACATTTTAGTCCACAGTACATCTTTAAAGTTTGCTTTTTTAATTATAGGAGAGAGTCAGAAAGGAGAAACCATTCATTAGCTCGTCATGCAGACATCCTTGCTGCTGTTGAAACAAGGCTTTCACTTTTAAACATGACTTTCATGAAATATGTGGATTCCAATCTCTGTTGCTTCATCCCAGGAAAGGTAAAATAGAATTTCTTACATTCGAACAGCTGGATTGTACTGTGTAAACTTTATTATAAAGTTACAAAGTGATCTTTAAGTGTCAGAATTGTTCCCACTCTTCTGAAGTGAGTTTCTATGAATGGATTTGTTTAACTTCCATATAGTAACTAATAGAAATATGCATCATTTCTGTGTCCTTTATATTTAAAATTTAAATTATGAAATACATAGTAGGAGCCTTGCATTTCTTTGGAGAAGCTTGTTAAGTGTTCATACTCAAGAAAAAAATTCTGAGCCTTTACTCTTTGTTCAGATGCCAGAGATACAGCTGCACTGAACAAGATAGGTATTGTTCCTGCCTTGGAGATTGTTACAATTGGGAGGAGGTGGAGTAGGAGGGACAGGCTGGGTTTTGTTTTGTTTGAGAAATGTTTCTTGAGACAACTTTATAAAACTTCCAGGTTTGACAAGAATAATTACTGTAAAGCAGTATACTCAGAGCTAAGTAACAGGGCTGTTTAACCCAGAAATAAGTATTTGCGGCATATTAACTGTGACTAAGTTGAAGACCCCAGTGGTTAGCACACTACTCATACCTTCAGTAGTGTCTTCCTTGTTGAATTGAGTGTAAATTCAGATGAAATATGTCTATATCCTTTTATATGGAAGGGTGAAAATGGAATTAGTCATTTTGCTACTTAGATTATACCAGCAAACTTGGCAACATCGTTAGAACTAATTAATACCTCGTGAAATCTAAATGTTCTTTTTTTGTTATTCTCACAGATAATTAACATTGGCATTATTTTGCCAATTGGCATGTACTTTCTCCATTTTCAATTTTCTACGGTGTTTATTTTGGGCGGAATTCTGTTTCTTTTGTTTTATTTGAAATAGTCTTTGGTATATGTCACTTTCATCTTATTAGCTATAAATGCTTTTTTGTAGGGTACTATAAAAGGGTGACCAGTTAGAAACCTTAGATTCTGATTCTTAATGCCAGATTTTATCCATATCTGACTTACAGGCCTTATCTCTTAAGTATCCCAGGAGGTTCATTGAACTAGTGTAACTGCATTTTTATTGCACATATCATTGTGTAGAATTTGAATATGTAAGAAATGTCTTATGGTTTTCACGACCTCAGAGACAATTCAGTCAGCTGTTACTAACAAGAGTTGAGTTGTCTGGGCAGAGTCCACATGGCCTGCAAAGCCTAAGATACTTAGTGTCTGGCCTTTACAGAAGTTGCCTAGCTTCCATCAGGATCACGTGATCAGAATGGTCATCATTACTGTCTAAATAAATGAGGTCAAATCTAGTTGAATTTTTAGATCCCTCCTTGTCTCTCCTCCCCTCCTGCTGTCCTGACAGCCATCTTGCCTAACTAGGGAATTTCAATAACCTTTTATGGGCTCCATTCTTAAATATAAGCAGAGGGTAGAGAATCATCGAGCTGATATGAAACACAGAATAAAACAAATGGGGGAAAAACACCTTTGAGAAATCCACATAAGGATATAAAACTCTAAAAAGAAACTGTGACTAACAGTTAAGAGAAATAAGAAAAAATAGAGTCAGACACATAGCATAGAAAGACATACTCAGAAAATTTTTAATGCACTTTAATTTTTTAAATATGGGAGAAATTTTTAAAAATTAAATAAAAGGAGTAGAAAGGAAAGTTTAGGAAATCTCAAATTGAATAAAAAGACAAAGATGAGAAAAATTGAGAATATGCAGGGTGGGGCAAAAGTAGGTTTACAGTTGTGAGTATGCGAAGCACAGAGATTATTCTTGTATTATTTGTTCATTATTATATTATTTTCCATATGAACAACTGTAAACCTACTTTTGCCACATGCTATATGAAGTTCAGTTTGTCTGCTAAACAGTAGATTAAACAAGATAGAAATTCTCACCTACAACAATCCAAAGACTTAGATGACATTCATAATATATCGATTACTGTGCCAATTTAAACATCGCCACAACAGAGTGAACTGTGTACAATAGGAATGTGATAGTTGGTCACCATATTTGGTTTCTACCATATGTTTTTAAAACTTGAAATATTTTTCATAACTAATATTTTATCATCGCAGACCCGGGTAGGATTCAGCATGTGGCAGGTGTGTGAAAGGTATAGAAATAGCCTCTCCTACCACCGATCCTGCAGGATCACATGGTTTCTGTCAGGACGCAGCCACCCGAGGAATGGAGAAGGCAGAGGATATGATTGTTCCAGGGCTGCGTACTGGCTGGATAAGTGCAGTGAGAGGAGTGAATGGGATTTGAGGTGGTTTGAGATATTTTGATGACTGCTGTTTCATCGATTAACCCACAGTTTGGGGGAGGTAAAGGCCACTGGAACAGATGTCAGCCAGACTGGAGGTCTTCAGAGATATGAATTACCATCTTCAGGTCTGCGCTGAAGCCCTGGGACATGCTAAGGATAATCTCCCAGGGACTGAAGCTGAGCATAAAAATGCCTACAGAAGGTTCAGCTACTACTCCTGCAAGAGAACTGGAACCAGGATTGTCAGCGTTTTGCTTCTTTTCCATGTCTGCTATGCCTTGTGTTTCCCTGTTGCAGTTATGATGAGATGAAAAGGCATTTCTTGCTACCTTTTGGAGATAGCAAAAGGGTGGGATTTGAGGAGACCTCATTCTAACCGATAGCAAGTCTTACAGAAAGAAAACCTCAAGGAACAGAACATGGGGTTGCAGTGCAGGAGAGGAAAAGTGGTCAGGCGGAGTTTCTGGGGCTCTTGGAGACAGAATGGAGCTGGAGCGAAGTGGGTTTGGAGGATTAGCAGACTGTGGGTGTGGGTCATGCCCCTACCCCTGCTCGCATACAGGAGTTAATTTCTTAATGTAGTCCTCTAGCTCCTTTAGCAATGTGTGTATCCTGCCTTGTGTCATTTATTTACACATACGTCTCCCCAGTGACACTGATTTTCTTCAGGGCAGGAGATATATTTTATTCATCCTGATTATTTAGCCCCAGCAGAGGACCCGGTGCTTACTAAATGAGAGTATGAAACACATAACGTATTATAACAAGGCCAAAGCCATATTTTACGGATGGTAATATTATCAGTGGCCAGCACATCAGTTAAGTCACCGTATATATAGGAATTGCAAAACAAGCAGTCACTTCTCTCCCTATTTAGCTATTTTCTTTAAAAAAAAAAAATCAAGTGCTAATGAGAGCTCCTTATTTTAGGTTATTGATGAGATTTATCGCGTGTTGAGATATGTCAATTCCACTAGAGCCCCTCAGCGAGCTCATGAAGTCCTTCAAGAGTTAAGGGACATTTCCTCCATGGCAATGGAATACTTTGATGAAAAGATTGTTCCGATTCTAAAGAGGAAATTACCAGGATCAGATGTGTCTGGAAGACTCATGGGCTCTCCTCCAGGTATCTCTTGTTTTTACTACATTCCGTTTATAACGTTCATACATAGATTTGATGGCTTGCTTTTTTTCTTACTGAATCGTATATATTGAACTTTTCTGTGTCTGCAACTTTTCTTTCTTTCTTTTTTTTTTTTTTTTTAATTTTTAGAGGGGAAGGGAGAGAGAAAGAGAGGGAGAGAAACATCAATGCATGGTTGCCTCTTGCTCGTCCCCCTACTGGGGACCTGGCCTGCAACCCAGGTGTGTGCCCTGACTGGGAATCAAACCGGTGACCCTTTGGTTCATAGGCCGGCACTCAATCCATTGAGTCACACCAGCCAGGGCTGCAACATCATTTTTAATGACAAGTTGAAGGTAGACTGTAACTTGTGTTACTCATCCATTACTGTTACCCACATTTGTCTCTAGGTTTTCAGTACGTAAACTGAAAAACAATCTTGTGGCTAAATTTTTGTATATATCCATAACTATTGACCTAAATTCATTAGAGTAGAATCGCTGCATGAAAAGCTATATATAGGTATATTTTTTATTTTTCTGAGTAGTTAATATTCATTATCCTAAAACAATTAAATATACCAGGTAAAATTCTTCATGGAAATATCCAGCTAATTATTTCAGCGCCCAGAGTATCTGGCTGCCACTTTAAAAGACAGCATGCATAAGGCTGTTATGAACACTGTCACTTCTTCTGTGGTAGCTATCTTGCAAAAGTATTTTGGAGCCTAGAGATTTATGCCTTTATCTACTGAACAACTAAATGTTCAATATCCTCAAACTTTGCAAATATTTTAAGTCAGGAAAAAAAAACTTTGGTAGAACATTTTTGTTCTAACAGGTTAGTTAGCTCCCTGGAGTATTCAGTGGGATAACTGAGTGCCTATCTGTAATTTAATAATGAAGCCTATGGCATCTCAGCTTTAATATATCTATTATTTATTGAGTACGTATTATGTGCACAGCACTGTAGTGTGTCCTGTGGAGATTAAAAAGAAGTGTAATACATGGTATCTGCTTTCAAGGATCTTACCATTTCAAAAGGTAAGGCATATTCAACATGAACTAAGAGGTGTGGGGATGATGGGATGGGGTGCAGGGTGGAGGGGATAAAAGGGAGGGAAAAAATGGGACAACTGTAATAGCATAATCAATAAAATATACAAAAAAAAAGAAGAAGAAGAAGAAGTACAAATAGGTAGTTACAGAATAGCCATGGGGATGTAAAGTACAATTCAGGAAATGGAGTAGCCAAAGAACTTATATGCATGACCCATGGACATGAACAACAGTGGGCATATTGCCTGAGGATGTAGGGTGTGCTGGGTGGAGGGGAGCAAAGGGGTAAAAATTGGGACAACTGTAATAGCATAATCAATAAAATATAATTTTTAAAAAAGAAAAGAAAAAAGACCTATTCAAACCCAAAACAAAGTTCAATTATCATAGAAGAGAGAAATATTTTAAAGGCTTGTCCATTTAAATGCCATTTAAATGAGTAGCAGAGACAGAATCTTAAGGAAGATCAGATCATTGTTAGCTGGTCTGGTAAGACTTCACAGGAAGTAAAAATTGACCTGAGCATAGTGGAAGTTGAGCATAACCAGAGAAGAAAGAATACATCAGTCAAGGAAAAATATTCTGGTTATTTAGATGTACAAGGAGAAAATTAGCATGAGGGGTTTAGGGTGTGAACAGATCCATCTGGTCCTTTTAGAAAACCTTCAAGAGGTAAGGTTTAAAAAAAAGTAGGTTATTAGTTTAAAATAGTGGTTTTTATGCTCATGTTACATTGTATTATTTATTCCTGAAACAGAATAGTTCCAAAGTCTTCCTATACCATGTCAGAAGTTCTTATGATCATCATAAAGGATATAACCCACTCTTTGATGGCATCTCTGTTGTTTAGCTAAAGTTTAAGCCTTTGCATATAACAAGGTGCAGAGAGAACTGAAGAATATGCTAGGTCTGTACTTCTAACTCCAGTGTCTTTTTTTCTAAGATTTTATTTATTTATTTTTAGAGAACGGGAAGGGAGGGAGAAAAAAAAGGAGAGGTACATCAGTGTCCGAGAGAAACATCGATCTGTTGCCTTTTGCACGCTCCCAACCAGAGACCTGGCCCTCAACCCAGGCATGTGCCCTGACTAGGAATCGAACCTGCAAACTTTCAGCTTGCAGGATGATGCCTGACCCACTGAGCCACACCAGTCAGGGCTTGAGTTCCAGTGTTTATGTTTGCTTATGTGAAATAAGACAGAAAATCATTACATTCTAATTTTCTACTTGTGTTTTCTTACTAGGTGCAAAAATGTTTTATAATATTTTAAATCCAAGTTTATGCCATTAAATGTCCTTCTCCATTTGCTGGCAACCCACACATTGCCACTTGAACCTGAGAATCTGAATTCAGACTCATTAACAATGAAAAGCAGGTGTCTGATTAATCCATTAGACCAAGTAGATTGCAAAGATGGGATGATCAGAAGTGATGCTATAAGGACAGTCCATTTCAAAATAAGTTTAATAATAAGGTGTTACTGGTAGACATTTTAAGTGACTGACCATTTTAAACTATTTTTCATCAGTTCCAGGACCTTCTGCAGCCCTAACAACAATGCAACTGTTCTCCAAGCAAAACCCTTCAAGACAAGAGGTTACCAAACTCCAGCAGCAGGTTAAGACAAATGGTGCTGGTGTGACTGTTCTCAGGCGTGAAATTTCTGAGCTCCGCACCAAAGTGCAAGAACAACAGAAGCAGCTTCAGGACCAGGACCAGAAACTGCTAGAGCAGACCCAGATCATAGGTGAACAGAACGCACGGTTGGCAGAGCTGGAACGCAAACTGCGAGAAGTAATGGAAAGCGCAGTAGGAAACCCCTCAGGGTCTGGGCAGAATGAAGAGTCTCCTCGGAAACGAAAAAAGGCACCGGAAGCCATAGACTCTCTTAGGAAATCTAAACGTCTCCGGAATAGGAAGTAACTTGGAATGTGCTTCTAGCTCCAGAGGAAGACCTGGCTTAGTGGCTTGAGCAGTGATGCATATCAGGATACTGTGAGCGACATGGTGTCCCTTAGGCTTCTAGGCTTTCAGAACACACCTTAAACTTGAACCCTCATGGTTGGGACATTCTTTCCCTGCTTCTCCTGGTTGAACTGATGCACAGAATCTTTTTACTTTGCAATAGATTTGTACTAACCAGACCTATTCTATCATGTTTTGAGGAGTTAACTTTTTTCTGTGCAGCTCATGTTTAAAGTAAGTTTATTTGTTTCTGCATAAATGCACATTACTTAAGGATCTTAAACCAGTCCTGACAGACTAGAAGTTTAATACAGAAAATGTCCTGTTCACTTGAAAGAAAAAGACCTACTTTTTAAATGGACAGTATCTTGTTTAAAAAAAAAAAAGTTGACTTTTTGTTATAAGTGACCTTTGTCTGGAATGTCTGAAAAGTAGTAAATGCTTTTTGGTATTGAAGTAATGGGTAATTAAACGGACTTCCATAGTATTGACTGTAGAAGGAGCCTCTACAGTATTGACTATATATTTTTATAAACTACTGGCAAGGGATTTATCCAGTTATGTCATGTTTTCAGTTCTCTTTTGGGGCCATGTCCAACATTTGCATGAATGGATGCATGCATTGCCTAGGCAACTCACTTAAAAAGCTCTTGCACTGGTATTGATCTTGAACCTCTATACTCCATTTTTTAGAGCAGCATCTTAGTTCGTTTAAGCACTTAACATCTTCTACCACAACAGCTGGCCTCTGGGGGGAGGGGAGTGTGAGTCCCATTTGTCCTCCAGTTTTACAGGAACAAGAGAGTATTACAGCCCATTGCTTTATCTGTTCTCTGTAGGGTTCAGGTACACTGGCTAAGGCAGAACCCCAAATCCCAAGGCTCTTATCAATATCAGTCCTCTGGTAACTAGTACTTTTCCTTACTCAGCACTGTGTGTGCTCATTGATCGAGTGTGATGACCGGTGGCCTGAGTAGGGGACCCAACCTGTGGGATGCAGTTTTGCCATTGAAAGAAAGTTCACTGAAGAACTCTGTGCTACGAAAAAGCATTGTGAGCATTTCATTTCCGGGGGATGACTTTAGGGAAGCTTCTTAATTTCAAGCTTTCCTTATCCTACAACTTTAAACAAAAGCTTTAATTTTGTTTGCACTCCTGTGTTGAGCTTATAACTGGAAAAGCATGTCTTGCACTGTTCAACCTTCTAAGTGGTCACTTTAACAATCTCCAAATTATGTACAGTGGTTATTTTCCCCAGTTGTATATTTTTGAGACATTCAGCTATTACTGTTCCAGTTTTATTTTAATGTTCTAAATTATGTCGTTATTATTTGACTGTTAAGTTCTTTTAAACAACTGTTGCCTTGGGCTTCAGTTATTTAAAATAAATTTAGCTGTAGTGTAGAAAACTGTCCCTTTCCAGGTGGGAGTTTGATACTTGTATAAAACCTAAGGTTTTGGTAAGTACCTTAGTTGAATAAAAGCACAAGGTTATCATCTTTTTTTATCCGTCCAACATGACATGGTTCTGCACCCTTCAGACTAACCTCACCAAATGAAACTTCTTACCCGTTTTCTATATTGTCCTTAATATTGTCCTTAGATTTTGATCAATTCTATGTCTAACTTGGAAACTCCATTTACAATGTAGTATGTTTTCAATGAAAAACCATAAAATAACATCCAAGTGTTTCATGGTTTGTTGGGAAGGTAATTTTAAAATAAACAATTTCCAAAAAAGATTCGTCAGCCAAGGTCATCCATGAAAGTCCCTGTCTGGAACTCATTTTCTCAGCAGGTCTCATTTTTTGTAATCATAGGAGTTAGCCATATTGTCATAACTTTGGAGCAGGCCTACTGCAATACTCATGGCCTATAATAGTCTGCTTTCCTGGTAATAGGAAGACTTTTTTAGGTAACAAAGTACATGTTTACAGGTTTACGAAGTATGATCCTTATGCATTAAAGGGATATAACCTCAGATGATTTCTTTCATAGCTGTTAATGAATGGAACTTGCCTGGATTTCTTCATATACTTTATCTAGATACCCTAAGTGTACCTATAGTCTTCCACTAGCTAACATGAGTATTTGGCTTTTGTAATAAACTTGGACACTATTAGAAGGCAGATTTTGCTCTCAGAACCCAAATTTCTACAGTACACACTTGTAATCGCCTATCCGTAAGGTTAACGAGTTGCGATTGTTAATGCATGAATGTTCCATAACAGTAGGAGAATAAAGCACTACAGTTCTGTTGTTTAAGTCTTAAATCTTACTCAGACTATCTAGATAAAACATGTTAGGATATTGCCTTGACCGATTTGATAGCTTTTATACTTGCTTTTGGATGGCATAAAGGTATTTAAGGTTCAACAAATCACAAATTATTTTGATCAGCTAAAACTGACATACGTTGCAGGAAAATTGTAAATCAGCCTCCTGAGAAAAACCACCCTGCCCTGGATTGTACATCAGTAATATAAATGCTATAGTGTTACTTAATATTGTGTTGTCCTAGAAGAGCATTCCATAAAGTCTTGTTACCTTCCTTGGCTGTTTTTCAGAGGAGACTTCTCTGTTTTAATGGGTCATTCCCACTTAAACGTTGCTTATGGTACAACACTACAGACAGACACAGTGTGAAAGGCACATATAAAAAACGAAGGCTGCCCCCCACAGGACGCTCTGCTTACCTCCTATGTGGACTTGGCTTCGTTTTCACATACTCTGAAATAAGAGTTATTTCAGAACCTGAGTTATAGAACCTGTTGTTTTTCAAGCTCCTCTTTTGCTGTACAGAGCCTGGAAATGATGGGCAAAAACAAATTATTCAGAGTAATCATGTTTTAAAAACTGTTGGGGTGCCATCGGGTCTAAAGCCACTGGTTTTGGAAGCAACTTCTTTTTGTAAAATGTGGTTTTTAGAGTACTGAACTTTACAGGGGCTTGCCTTAATCTCTATTCAGTGGTTTCAAGATGTATGCGCTATCATTCTGCTTGTTAAACTGTTAAAATATTCTATGTAGCCCCAAAGGTGGTTAAAGGAGTATAAGTAATGCCTAAATAAATAAGCTAAAAGGTGTCACTACAGCTGGATTTTGAGAGAAAATGGACATAAGAACATAGGCTATGTATAATAAACAAAAACAAACGGCACCTTAAGATTGCACTATTTTATGCATTATTTTATATGCCATTTCATAGCCTGCACTTTAATCTCCAAAGAAACGATGTATGATTTCCCAGTTCTTTATTATTAATAAACTTTCCTAAGACAGGGCACTTAATTCTATTTTACTATACTGAATTAGTTTCTTGGAGGTGGATTCCTTTTTTGAGTTCTCTATTTCCTTAGCCATAATACTTTCTAGGAACTAGGAACTCCCTATCCTGTCGATTTCCAACAGTATATAATTTTAATTTAAAGTAATGTAAAATCTCACACTTGGTGATCAGCACATTCTTACATCCTGCTCTAGCAATGAGTACCCGCTTGTTAACATTTATCAAACTATCTACAAGAATCAAATGCTGCAAGTAAGATTGGAAGCCAGGAATAAACGGCATTCCAAATGGGAACGCCCTGTAGAATGCAGTCTCTTGGAAATGGCTGTTTCTAATGTAAAAGCCAATTTGATATGCTATCCAGGTCTTTGACTGAATTCGGATTCATCTGAATTAAGTAGTCCACAAAAGGTTAATAAGTTAAACCTGCTTAAAAATAACAAAGCTCTATAGCCTGCCAGTCTGAAGTGAATTATTTTTTAAAGATGCTAATCTACAAAATGAAACTAGCAATTAGTTGGCTGCTGCCTACCGTGATTTTATTTTTAATAGCAATATATGTATAATCATGATAAATATGATAGGCTCAAGTCATGTTGGCCTTAGGCAGCTTCCTAAGAATTTCCGTTAAATTTCTAACGTCAAAAGGTAAATCCAAATTTTTCCTTTTGTGTCTGAAGAGAATCACGGAATTTAGAAGCATATTGGTAATCTAGTAGGTCCACTGCCAAAGTATACTGGTCCATATTCAAAACTATACCAAAAGGAGAAGTGTTTAAAATTTCTTTATGTGGTACCATGTCTGTTTACTGATGCTCATGAGCAACAATAAATTACCAGTTTACCTTCTGGAATTTTCATTGTTATAACCTAATTCAATTATTGGAAAGTGAAAACCACCTTCCGGTCACACAGCAGGGTACGGAAATAAATGTGTTGTTACCAGTGCTGCCTGTTTCCTTTGTATTTCATGCACAAAAGGTTATGGAGCTCTGCTTTGAGCAAATGCCATGCGAATAGCTATCACCTCTCGAAGCAGGAGAGTGAGTGTTTTACACGTTATTGGAGTCCTCACAGCTGCCTATGAAGCAGGTTTTTCTCTATATGGGGAAGTTAAACTCGGATTAAGCACCACATCCACAATGCTGTACAAATAAATGCCTAAGTGGGATCTGGACCCAGGCCTACCTGCCTCCAAAGCTTCTACACTCCCTGTACACTACACTATCCTCTAAAATAGTTGGGAGCCATGAAACTAGACTGCATTAATTCTAAACTTAGAAATAAATATACAGACAAACTTTCCATACATCCACTAGAAGTAGTCAATGCCGAAATCCTGCATGTTAATACTGACATAGAACCTAAAATCAGGAGGAGGCTCTGCTTGGAGGAGGCAAGGGGCTCACCCTGAGCATATAGGTAGAAGGCATTGTGAAGGCTTCTAGAGCCTGTAGTCTCAAGTAGGAGGCAATCCTAGCAGTAGATGTGGTCTGAGGCCACAACAGGTCCATAGTTGCTTTACTATATGATGCTAGTCAATACAAAATTAGTGACCACCAATTTTTTAACCCTGCCAGGGAAGAAAGTGGTTCTCTTTTCAAAATCCCTTCCAGCTCCATATTCCAAATTGCAATGAAATATAATCATACAAATCAATTTCACCTCTATTCTGTAAAGATGGAACTGTCATAAGGAATCGCTGGGAACAAAATTCAAAGGAAAAGCAAACACTTTGATGCATGTTTTGCCCACTTTGTACTTAGACGTTCAGAAAAGACATCGCAGGTGACTTTGCTGCGGGCTAGGCATGACAGGAGTGGTACCAGTTATCCCAGCACCATCTCTTCATTCTAGTCGCCCAGACATTGCAGAAAGGAAAATAAAGGCTGCCACCGCCTCTCCCGGTCTTCAGAAAGGGACCAGGGTGGAAATCCTTGGTTCTACATCCTTCGGGTGGTTCGGCTGCCACATGGTACATTCATGGTGTTAGGAAACAAAAGATCTTTACCAATATATATATATTTTTTTAATCAAACATCTCCTTTATAAACTTCCCCTGTTAATTCCTGAAACAATTCTTATGGGACCTATTTAAAGATTTGTTCAGAAAAGTATGTCTCAACTTGCTTGTATACATTCCTCTGGTTTTGGTAAGTCATTTCCTCAAAGCAAAATTGTAGGGAATTGTGAGAAAAAAAATTGGGTGGTGGATGTCTGGACAAAAACTACAAATTATGACTAGAAAGGAAATACAAACCAAGAATGAACTTCCTGAAATTCAATAAATTCTGTTCATAGGACTACAATCAACTAAATAGCTTTCAACTTTCTCAACTTTTGCATTTTCTTTAAATTCTCTTTTCTCCTTTCTCTTTAGATTGCACAAAAACCAATTTCTAATTAGAATGTGAAGCAGCAGTGTAAACAGTCTAAGTGAGTCTGCGAAGGAAGGGGAGGCTAAAATACTTGTTCTTCCTTTGGAGGACTGGAGTAAGCTTACAAGAAAGTACTTTAGCTCTTCAGATAAGCAATTTCTATGACTGTAGGTGCTGCTATAACAGCTACCCTCCAATCCCAAAGCAGCAGTGAAACGCAGCTTGTATCATCCGTGCAAGATGACTAAAAGGATGAATGCTGAGGGACTAATACAGTGCCCAAAGCACAGTGAACAGACAGTAAATAATACATACTGGTGATATATAGAGATATACACATGACACCAAAGAAACAGATACAGATTATTATGTATATGAGTGTATATATACATGCACACATACATGCTTAAATCAGGGATTTACACGCAGTCAAAGCATCATCCAGAAGTTTGTCTGGAAAAAGTCCAGCCATTCTTAATATAACGAGAATAGTTTGCACAACCTTGATGTAACCTGGCAGCCAAGGAGAGTGGACTGGAATGCGCATGTGTAAACAATGACGGCTTCACTACGTTAGTCCATGGGGGTGGTAGATGCTGTTGAGTGAGCATGTGTACTGTGTGGCCATTGCATACAAAATAACTGAGAAAGCAGAGCAACGAATCTGCATCAAATCTTGCATTAAGCTTGAACGTTCCTCCGCACAAACTTTTTGGATGATTCAGAAGGCCACAGCTATGGGCAACTGGTGACCCAGCTTCATGATGACAACGCACCTACTCATGCATCACATCTGGTGTAGAGTTTTTTGGTGAAACATCAAATCACCCAGGTGACTCAACGCCCTCTACAGCCTAGATTTGGTGCCCTGCAACTTCTGGCTTTTCCCAGAAAGGGAAGAGATTTCAGACCATAGATGAGATTTAGGAAAATATGCTGGGGCAGCTGATGGCAACTGGGAGAACTATATGAGGTCCCAAGATGCCTACTTTGAAGGGGAATGAGCCATCATTGTCCTATGTACAATGTTTCTTGTATCTCCTTCAATAAATGTCTCTATTGCTCATAGTATGTGGCTGGATACTTTCTGGACAGACCTTGTATGTATATATCTACACTCACATTTGCAAATTGTTTTCTGTGCTTTGAAAATATACATATTATTTTCTTTTTTAAAAATATTTTATTTATTTATTTTTCAAGAGAGGGGAAAGGAGGGAGAAAGAGACGGAGAAAACCATCTATGTGTGAGAGATACATCGATTCGTTGCCTCTCACACTCCCAACAGGGAACCTGGCCTGCAACCCAGGCATATGCCCTGACCAGGAACTGAACCAGCAATTGAACCATCAACCTTGAATTCACAGGCGGAGCACAATCCACTGAGCTACACCAGCGAGGACTACATATTATTTTCTTTTTAAGCACATAAAACAGTTTGGGTACTCTTACAGGCCTTCTAGCTTCCTAGAGAAATTTATTTTCAATCAGCCTTAGCTTTTGGCATCTCTTAGAATCCTAGAACAAAAAGAGACCTTGGAGATGATTTAAGGTATCACCTTTCTCATCACCGGGGTAACTACAATTTGCACAGGCAACACACCTTGATAGTGGCAACTCAGGGTCACTGAAATCTCTCCTAAGGTTCACAGAATATGCACCTAAGAACAGAATTCCAAAATACATGAAGCAAAACTGACAGAACTGAAGGGACAAACAGACAATTCAATAGTAATAGCTGGGAACTTCAATACTCCACTGTCAATAATGAATAGAACAACTAGACAGATGATCCACAAGGGAACAGAGGACTTGATAACACTATAAACTTACTAGACCTAAAAAGAATCTCTATAGAACATTCTACACAAAAACAGCAGAACACACATTCTTTTCAAGTGCACATGGAACTACACCTACGCTACACTACATTTTAGGCCATAAAATAATTCTCGAAAAACTTAAAGGAGTTGCAGTCATACAAAGTATGTTTTATGACCCCAATAGAATGGAATTAAAAGTTAAAAATAGGAAGAAGTTTGGAAAATTCACTTACATTCTGGATATTAATTATTTATAAGACATATGATTTGCAAATATTTACTCCCATTCTGTGGGTGGCTGTTTAATTCAATAATGTCCTTTGAGCCACACAATATTTTCATTTTCATAGTCTACTTTGTCTGTTTTTTCTTTTGTTACCCAAGAAATCATTTGCAAGTTCCAAAGTCATGAAGATTTTTGCCTGGTGTTTTCTTTTAAGTTTTAGATTTTACATTTAGGTCATGGATCCATTTTGAGTTAATTTTTGTATATGGACTTAGGTAAGGGTCCAGTTTAGTTCTTTTGCATGTGGATATCCAGTTTCCCAGTACCATTTATTGAAAAGAATGTTTTCCCAATTGAATGATCTTGGCACCCTTGTCAAGATTCATTGACCAAATATGCAAAGATTTTTATCTGGACCCTATTGTATTCCATTAGTCTATATGTTTATTTTTATAGCAGTGTCACACTGTTTTGATTACTGTAGCCTTGGAGTAAGTTTTAAAAAAGATTTTATTTATTTTTAGAGAGACGAGAAGGGAGTGAGAGAGGGAGAGAAACATCGATGTGAGAAACATCGATCGGTTGCCTCTCATACATGTCCCAACCAGGGACCAAACTCACAACCCAAGCATGTCTCCTGACAGGAACTGAACCGGTGATCTTTCGCTTTGCTGGACGACACCCAACCAACTGAGCCCCACTGGTCAGGTGCTTTGTAGGAAGTTTTAAAATCAGGAAATGTGAGCCCTCTAGCTTTGACTTCTTTTTCAGAATTGTTTTTTGGCTATTAGGGGTTCTTTGAGAGTCTGTATGAATTTTAGGTTTTAACCTGAGCAATTAGTTAGGCAAATGAAATAAAAGGTATCCAGACCAGAAAGGATAAGGTAAAACTATTTTATTGACAGATGACATGATCCTGTGTATGAAAAATCCTAAAGAACCCACTAAAAAAATTAGAATAAATGAGTTGAGCAATACTGTGGGAGTTCAGGAGAGATAAGTCCAGTGTATATGATGCCCCCAAACTGGGCTGCACCAGAAACACTAAGTGAAGCCAGCAGAGCAGAGGATGGAACAGGTAAGGGATAGTTTTGCCCCCAACACACTGTCAGCTTTAGTTATGGACAAATGTGTGGGCTGTTCTGTCAATTTATATGTGCTAGTCTTTTTTAAAAAAAGATTTTATTTATTTATTTATTTTAGAGAGGGGAAGGGAGGGAGAGAGGGAGAGAAACATCAATGTGTGGTTGCCTCTCGAGTGCCTCCTACCGGGGACCTGGCCTGCAACTCAGGCATGTGCTCTGACTGGGAATCAAACTGGTGACCCTTCGCTTTGCAGTCCAGCGCTCAGTCCATTGAGCCACACCAGCCAGGCCTCTATGTACTAGTCTTCTTATTAAATAATACATTTTAAAATAAGTAAGAAAAGATATTTATTGGCAATTAACTACTGATGGGAAGAGTTGTCTTTTATTTGGTGTCAAGGACTAGATGACATAAAGTTGTTATTATTATGATTGAGGTTTGTTTGAAGTCAATAAAGAATGCCTCTTGTAATTACTGTTCTATGAATTAAAGTTGGCAAAGCTATCCACGGGCTTTCAACACCATTATTAGACCATAACTATGTCATTATCAAAATAGTATTACAATGAATTGTCCATTCAAATATCAAGCAAATGGATGAAAAATTGGCATGGAAGGACACCTTGATTGCAAAAGTATGATCTGAAAGCTACCTCATCTGCAATTTCCTAATGACATCAGGAACTACTGGGACTCACCTCAGTGTTTCACAGAAGACTGGATAGTGTCTTTCTAGAATAACTGGTATGATTGCCTGAAGACAAATCACCTGGCAAGAGTAAGGAAAAGATGTGAAAGCTAGATAACACATAAAGAACTTTTGAAAGTCCTAACTAAAGAAATATGCCTATGTGTAATCAAAATATTTGTCAATCTCCACAACAATGCTAGAGCCAAATTTTTCCTTTTCTATAGAATGTCAAAATCCACATTCCCTTAGACTCCCACTTACTGCCCTATAATGCAATCACTTTGGGTGTCTTTTGAAACACATTTTATGCATCTCCAAGGATATTATGGTACAAGGATAATTCGTACCACATATATTATATGTGTATTACCCATACACTTCTCCCCAAACCTGGTGTTTTGCATTTAATAGTACCTCTTGGAAATCAATTCATACCGACACAGAGAACTTATTCTTTTGACTGGAGGTACAGTATAACATGTATGGTTAATTGCATGTATGGTCAGCCCTCCATATCTGCAGGTTCTGCACCTGCGGATTCAACTGATCAAGGATTAAAAATATTTGGAAAATAAAAGTTACGTTGTTATTGATGTGTACTATGTTATCAGGCATACAATGGTTACATCTACACTGACTAAACATGGGCATTTTTCTCTTGTGATTATTCCTTAAACAATACAGTGTATCAACTATTTATATTGCATTGTATTAGGTATTATATAAGAAATCTTGAGATTAGTTAAAGTATACAGGAGGATTATGTAGGTCATAAGCAAATGCTACACCATTTTATGCAAGGCACTTGAGTATACAGTATCCAAGAGGGTCCTGGAACCAGTGAGGATACTGAGGGTTGACTGTACCATAATTTATTGGTTTTCAGTTTAGTGAGGTTTATGCTCCTGGTATGAAATCTCTAAAAGATATGGACTTAAAAAAAAACAAACTGCCCCAGCTGGCATAGTTCAGTGGATTGGGCATTGGTCTACAAACCAAAGAGTCACGGGTTCGATTCCCAGTCAGGGCACATGCCTTGGTTGCGGGCCAGGTCCCCATTGGGGGTGCACTCAAGGGGCAACCACATATGGATGTTTTTCTCCCTCTTTCTCCCTCCCTTCCCCTCTGTCTAAAAATAAAATAAATTTTAAAAATAAAAAAACTATAACCATAATACTATTATTACACTAAAGAAATTAACAATAATTTCTTCGTACTGCCACATATCCGAGCAATATTTGAATTATCTCCTGTCAATTAAAAAAAAGTTTTGACCATAGAATCAATCAAAGTAAAGTCAATACATTGCAATTGGCCGATAGACCGTTTACGCATCTTTTAATCTATAGGTTTCCCCTTTTCTTTATCCCCCTCTTGCATTTTATTTGTTAAAGAACCTAGAGGTTCCCACAGACAGGATCTTGCTGATGCATCTCTGCAGCGTAGTTCAACATTCTCCCCTGTCCTATCGATTTCCTACACATTAGCAAGTGAATCCAGGGGCTTCATCGGATTTTGTGTCTGTATGTGCGTTCTTTTCTTGTGAGGTGCACTATGGTTCTCTTCCTTTTTGTAACTTTAGTCAGTCTCTTTTTTAATAGAGAAGTGGTAACACATTTGGAAACAAAATGTTTCCTCCCTCCGGAAGAGGCTGTGCTACAGCTGACTTCTGCGACAGATGTCAATGGGGCAATCATCTGGTACGAGAAATGGTCACACTAGAATTATTCAGGCAAAACGACACTTTCCTTACCATTTTTCCCTCACATTTTTGCCACACAGCCGGCATTTTTTCATGAGGCATTATTTCCAGGAGGCGGTCTTTTGGGGCTCAGCGAAGCATTTGCTTTTCACCATTAAAAGTTGGGGCGTTGCCACTTTGTCACTTACTAATGACCAAGGATCCTCGTGGCCGAGTACTGGCCTTCTCGGAAGCGCTAAACCGGAGCCCGGTTTCCTTCCTTTACCACCTTTTTCCCGGGCTCGGGCGCGAGCACCGGGCGGCATAGGCCGGAGGGGGCCGGGACTCGCAGAAGCTCGACTTCCCACGGGTTGGCCGAGTCACAGGAGCTCAGAACGTCGCGTCACCCAGCCGCGGAACCCCGGCCCAGCGCGGGGGCCCACGAGCGTCGCGCACGCCGGTCACGCTCCTCGCTGGCCGGCGGGGGGCGGGGCCGGGGCCGGGGGCGGGGCCTCAGGACTCCGCCTTGTCCTCCGTCAGCTCCGCCACCGCCCGCAGCCCACTGACACAAGCCGGCTGCTGCCGCCGCCGTCGCCTCCTGTGCCTTTGAGAAGCCGGGCCGGGAGCGGGCCCGCGAACCGTCGCCGCCGACGCCATGGGGAACCGCGTTTCGCGGGAAGACTTCGAGTGGGTCTACACCGACGAGCCCCACGCCACTCGGCGCAGGGAGATCCTGGGTGAGGTCCAAGCCCGCGCCCGTTATGTGTGTGCGCGGCCTCCAGCCGCCGGGGTGCGTTCTGCCCGCACAGGCCCTGCGCGCCCCCGGGCTCCCCAGTCCAGTTACGAGCTGGCTTTCTCCGCGTCCCACCGCCGGCAGCCGCCCTGGAAAGGCCGGCGAGGCCTCGGGCCGGTGCTCCCGGACTCGGGCCGGCGCAGGGGGGAGGGGGAGGTCCCCGCGCGCTCACCCCGCCGCGCGGATCCCGCCCTTCCTCCGGGGGCGCAGACATCTGGTTGGGGCGAGGGGGCCCGGTGCCCCGCCTAAGCCACCCTTGGGTGGGTCCTCTTATTTTGCGATTCCCGTGCCCCCGGTGGGCGCCGTTTCCTCCTGCTCCCCCTCCCCCATTGGGCCGCGGGGAAGCCAGGCTGCGCGCGTGTGCGAGGCAGGGCGTGGCCCTGGAGCATCAAGGGTCCACGCGCCCGCCATCCAGGCGAGGGCGGCGGCTGCCCTGTACCCCGGGACGGGCTGGGACCCGACCGGTATGATCCCTGGGGCTTCGCAGATGGGACGCGTCCTGTGAGCTCTCGCCTGTTTTCTCATTGATCCTCGCAGTTCGCCTGAGGCTCAGGAAAGACAGGTATTTTCCATCCGTCCCGGTTCGGTGGAGGGATAGACTGAAATACGGAAGACGTACCAAAATTAGCCCGCTGGTCCCCAGTTTGCTAATTTAGGGCCCTTTACTCCGGGCTAACGAGGCCTAGTCAACTCTCCAGAGGTGTAAGGCGCTCAGCTATTTGGAGCTTTTATTATATAGAGAACTCACTTCTCTCTCTCAAGTTACTCTTAATAATACGCTAGGCACTGTGTGTTTTAGAAACATTACCCAAAATAATCGGTGTTCTCGCTCTTAAAAACAGCTAAGAGTGAATATGTAAATGTTAGAGGGGGGTTCCAGTCTCGGTTAGATTTCCTCCAAAACAGATGCTTCTAACTTCTTTGCTATTACTTCAAAAATCAGGAAACTAATGGGGGGTGAATTAGAGGAATTCTTGCTCATACATGGTATTTCCCTAGTTTTTCTTTTCAGCATCTGTTTGCCCAGTGAAAACAAAGAGCAAGCCCCTAATTTTTGCTGGGGAATCTAAAGTTAGAAATTTCATGCTTTTACAGGAGTTAGTGGATCCCTTTGAAATGAATTTTCAAAAACTGAATCATAAAATTGGGAACTTGAACCTTTACAGTTGCTATTAAAGGTAGCCTTTTAAGAGACTTTGGTTTTCGGATGCTTTCTTTTTAATTAAAAGGTGTATTTTTCCAAATCACACATAAGAGATATGCCTTATCAGTATGTTGCCTGTACAAGCCAACTCCCGAATACTGGATATTAGCTGTTTAATATTTAGAAAACCAAGGAAGTAAAAAGGTGCTTACTGATGCTTATCTCAACACTGAGCCCTTTTTTCCCACACACTTATTATCACTGAACCATTTCACTTGAAAAATTAAAATGACTACATATTTCTCAATGAAAGTTTGATTATCTTCCCATCTGGAGTAAATACGGCTCAGCGTCCCACTTTAGGGGCGGAGTACCAATAAAGATAAGAACCTGGAGATTTGCTTACATTAAACGCAAATGTTAAGAGCTATTTCTGCAATTTGTCAGGTTGGGGGTGGGGAGAAGCATGAGGGAGCATCAGTGCGTCGTTTAACAACCACCGTCTGAACACTTAAGTTTCTGTTTAGAGTTATATTAAATAAAGAACATTAAAAGGTGCCTATGTGAACTTTTGAGAGCTTGGGATTAGACCATTCCTTGTGGGTCAAATAAATCACAGGAAGTACTTTCACAGCTATACTTCCACAGGGAAATAGTAGTATTTTTTTTTTGGTAACAGCTTTAAGATAAGTTTACACAAACTGTAAAATTCACTCATTTAAAGTGTATAATTCAGTGTTTTAGTCTACTCAGCATTCTGTAATTATCATTTCAATCTAATTTTTAGGACTTTGATGTCACTGCAAAAGAAACCCTACACTCGTTAGCAGTCCCTAGCCTCCAGTCTCAATCCCCCAGTACTAGGCAACCACTAATCTACTTTCTGTGTCTATAGATTTGCTCATTCTGGACATTTCTTAAAAGTGAAATTGTACCATACTTGAGCCTTGTGACAGACTTGTTTCACTTGGTATGATGTTTTCAAGGTTTATTCATGTTGTAGCATGTACAAGTACTCCATTTTTGTGGCTGAATAGTATTCCATTGTATGGATATACCACACTTCATTTATCCATTCATCACTTGGTAGACTTTTGGGTTGTTTTCACCCTTTGACTATTATAAACAATGCTGTTGTGAACATTTGCAGAAGTTACTGTACAGACATGTTTTCATTTCTCGTAGGTAGCAACCTAGGAATGGAATTACTGGGTCCTTGGTAACTCTATGTTTAACATTTTGAGGAACCAGATGCACCATTTTATATTGTTACCAGCTATGTGTGTGTGTTCCAGTTTCCCCACATCCTCGTAATTGCTTCTCTTTTGTATTACATACAGCCTCTCTAGTGGGTGTGAAGTGGTATCTCCTTTTGGTTTCAATTTGTGTTTTCCTAATGACTGACAATGTTGAGTATCTTGCATGTGTCCATACTTATTGGCCATTTGTATATCTGCTTTGGAAAAATGTCTATTCAGATTCTTTGCCCATTTTTAATTGGATTAGTAATTGTAAGAGTTTTAGTTCTTTATACAGTGTAGATACAAGTCACTTACAAGATATATTATTTGCAAACATTTCCTCCTGTTCTGTGGGTTGTCTTTTCACTTTATTGATGGTATCCTGTGCAACATAAAAGTTTTGTTTTTTTTTAAAGATTTTATTTATTTACTTTTAGAGAGAGGAGAAGGGAGGGCGAAAGAGAGGGAGAGAAACATCAGTGTGTGGTTGCCTCTCACGGTTGCCCAACTGGGGACCTGGCCGGCAACTCAGGCATGTGCCCTGACTGGGAATTGAACCAACAACCCTTTGCTTCGCAGTGCGTCGCTCAATCCGCTGAGCCATGCCAGCCAGGGCACATAAAAGTTTTTGATGCAGTCCAGTTTATCAGTTGTTTCCTATTGTCCTTACTTAAGCTTTTGGTATAGTATTTAAGAAACCATAAAGATTACAAAGATTTACTTTTTTCTTAAAAAAAACTTTTCTATTACAGTTGATATTGAATATTAGTATCAGGTATTCAGTATAGTGGTTAGACATTTACATAACTTATTCTGTTTTGTTACGAGTTTTATAGTTTTCTTGTATTTAGGCCCATGTTCTGTTTTTAGTTAATTTTTATATATGGTATAAGGGAGAGATCCAACTTTATTATTTTGTATTCGGATAACTAGTTGTTCCAGCACCATTTGTTGAAAAGACTATTCTTTCCCAATTTACTTTTGTTGGCACCCTTGTAGTATTGATTGTTATATGTTATTACACTTTGCAAAAATTTGATACAGACTTACCTGGAGCAAGTTGAATTGTCTGAGAGAACTGCGTATATAAGTTTCATGATTTTATTTTTTTAGTTATATTTTATTGATTATACTATTACAGTTGTCCTGATTCTTCCCTTTTTGCCCTCCTCCACCGAGCACCCCCTACTCCCTTGGGCAATCCCCCCACCATTGTTCATGTCCATGAGTAATGCGTGTAAGTTATTTGGTTACTCCATTTCCTATACTGTTCTTTACATCCCCATGGCTATTCTGTAACTACCTATTTGTACTTCTTAATCCCCTCACCTCTTCACCCATTCCCCTCTATCCTCTCCCATCTGGCAACCATCAAAACACTCTCCTTATCCATGATCCTGTCTGTGTTCATCTTGTTTGCTTAGTTTCTTTTTTAGATTCAATTGCTGTTATATATTTTTTGTCATTTTATTGTTCATAGTTTTTATCTTTTTTCTTAAATAAGTCCCTTTAACATTACATACAATAATAGTTTGTCGATGATAAATTCCTTTAGTTTTTTCTTGTCTGGGAAATTCTTTATCTGCCCTTTGATTCTAAATGATAGCTTTGCTGCGTAGAGCAGTCTTGGCTATAGGTCCCTGCTTTTCATGGCTTTGAATATTTCTTGCCAATCCCTTCTAGCCTGCATAGTTTCTTTTGAGAAATCAGCTGACAATCTTACGGGAACTCCCCTGTTGGTACGTAACTACTTCTCTCTTGCTGTTTTGAAGATTCTTTTATCTTTAACCTTTGGCATTTTAATTGCGATGTGTCTTGGAGTGGGCCTCTTTGCACCCATCTTGTTTGGAGCGCTCTGTTTCCTGGACTTGCATGCCTATTTCCTTCACCAAATTAGGGAGGTTTTCTTTTTTCTTTTTTTTTCCAAATAGATTTCCAATATTTTGCTCTTTCTCCTTCTGGCACCCCTGTGATGCAAATGTTGGACCTCTTGAAGTTGTCCCAGAGGCTGCTTATACTATCTTTTTTTTTTTTTAATTCTTTTTTCTTGTTGTTCTGATTGGTTGTTTTTTGGTTTCTTATGTTCCAAATCATTGATTTGATTCTCAGCTTCATCCACTCTACTGTTCTTTTCCTGTACATTGTTCTTTATTTTAATTAATGTATCCTTCGTTTCTGAATGAGTCTTCTTTATCCTGCGGGGGTCCTCACTAAGTTCCTAGAACATCCTTATAACCAGTGTTTTGAACTCTGCATCTGGTAAGATTACTATCTCCATTTCGTTTAGCTCCTTTTCTGGAGTTTCGATCTGTTCTTTCATTTGGGCCATGTTTCTTTGTCTCGTTTTGACAGCCTTCCTGTGTTTGTTTCTGTGTATTAGGTAGAGCTACTTTGACTTCATGTCTTGGTAGTTTGGCCTAAGTAGTAGGTGTCCTGTAAGGTCAGTAGCACAGCCTCCCCTGTCACCCAAGCTGGGTACTTGAGGTGCACCTTTCTTGTGAGTTGAGTACACCCTCCTCTTGTAGTTGAGCCTTGGCAGATCAATGAAAGAGATTTACCCAGGCCAGTCAGCTGCAAGAACTGGCTATGACCACTGATCCCCAGCCTCCACCCTCCGTGGAGGATCAGCTGTGCTGGGGCAGGGTGGTGGTGCTCTGACATGGTCTGTACCTGTCCACTGGGTGCACTAGCCCTCAGGTTTCCCAGGCAGTACAGGCCAAGGTCAGCCCCCCCCTGTGTTTTGCCCCAGGGCACCCTGCATGAGCTATAAAGCAACCTAAGATGGCTGCTACTTGTGCTAGGCTTGGAGATTTCCAGGGAAGGCCAAGCTGTGACTCTAAGCTGGCTGCTGCCAGTATTGGGCCTAGGGCTCACTGAGGCCAGCTGTTGCTTGTTTGATAGGCTTGAGGAAGTTGTGAAGCATGAGCCAAGCCCAGCCATTCATATGGAAAAACAGCTGGGGTGGGCTCGTAAGTTGGATGAGGCAGAGTCTCTGAGGATCTCCAAGGCAGGTCACACAGTGTTAGCCAGGTTGATAGAGTCTCAGAAGGCACCAGCTTACTGGCTCTGTGGCTCTGTGGGGGGAGGGTTTAGCCAAGGGACAATGGGCTCAGGTGGCCTTGATGTCAGACACTTCAGTTCCTCCCTGTATACCACTAGTGCCTTTCAAGTTGCTACCCTGGTGCTGGAGCTCAGAGGGAGTGAGTCTGAGAAGAGGAACTGCTCCGGGGCTCCAGCAGTTTCTTCCACCGACTCAGTCCCCACTGGGTTTTGCAGCCAGAAGTTGTGAGGACTTATCTTCCTGGCTCTGGAGCCCTGGGCTGGTGGCCTGGTGTGGGGCTAGGACTCTCCTGAGATATCTTTCTCGAATTTTTACCCACCACACATGGGTGTGGGACCAGTCCGTTCTGCTTCTGCATCTGTGCCCCTCCTACGAATCTGGGTGGATGTGGTTTCTTTAATTCCATAGTTGTCAAACTTCCATTCAACTCAATTTCTGACGGTTCTGAGTGATAGCTGTTCTATACTTTAGTTGTAATTTTGATGTGATTGTGCAAAAAGGTGAGCCATGTCTGCACCGCCATCTTGACTGGAAGGTGAGATTTCATGATTTTAGAGTGCCTACAGAATGTCTTTTGTTTTCTATCCTTTTGTCAGTTTGTTTTATATAAGGTAAAAATGATGGAGCTCTGTCTAAACAGATATAATACATTTTAATACAAAAGAATTATTAGTTATCCACCAATAAACTCAAGTTGTTATTCTACTGTTGAAGAATTGCTCCAAAAATGTTTATATTTTAATGAATGGCTTATTTGAACCTTTCATTTACACCAGGAAAACTAGTTTTACTCTTAATTCACTTCTAGGCCTTTAGGGTTACTTTTTTTTTTTTTTGGTCTATGGCCTACAAAATTATTAACATTAGATATGATGAACTAATATCAACAAAGATTAGAGGTTAGAGATTGAAGACCGAAAAGGAGAAAGGAAAGAAACTAGAAGAGTTATTCACCTTGAACTAAACTACTTTTATTTCTTTATATAAAACTGTACTTAAGTAACTTCCTGTGTTGCATTTTAAGCTTTTATTGAATTCTTCATTTCACTAAAGAAAAGAGGATGAAGCTGCTCTTTCCCCTTTATCTTTTCAAGAACATTCTGAATGACTTGTCCCAAGAAAAAGGTCCTTCTTCAGAACGTTTGCCTTCCTGGGCCCCAACATACATGACAGCGCTTGTAAAACCAAAGACATTCATTCTTTCTGGGTGGTAGGATCCAGAGAAGAATCTGCCTTTACCCTTAGGGGACACTTTCCTAAGTATGTAGTATATTGTCAGACACACAGAACGGATTTACCAGACTATGATTTTAACTGTGTAAAACTTATAAGCTTAATATATAAAGAATTGTTATGGGTGAAAAGGGAATTGGATGACATGAAATCTTTACTCAGCTGTGGCTATATTCTGTTAATGTGGAGGGTCTACATTTTGAGGCTAATTTTTCCCTACGTAAGTTCTCCCCATTTGTTGTGACAAATTTTATTTGATACAAATACCATTTGATATAAATGGTATTTGATAATCTTGCTATTAGACTCTACTCCTTCCTGAGGAGATAAAGTCTCTCATAGAGGGCATGTAATGATTTGGAAGAAAATTAATGTGTTAATTTAATTAATGTTGATTTAGTTATAATTGTAGAACTATGTACTTCTCCCAGTCCCTGATTTTGTTTTTCTTCTTCACAGCAAAGCATCCAGAGATCAAATCCTTGATGAAACCTGATCCCAACCTGATATGGATTGTCATTATGATGGTTCTCACCCAGCTGGTTGCATTTTACTTAGTAAAGGACTTGGACTGGAAATGGGTCCTATTTTGGGCATATGCCTTTGGCAGTTGCATTAACCATTCCATGACTCTGGCCATTCATGAAGTTTCTCACAATAGTGCCTTCGGCCACTACAAAGCCATGTGGAACCGCTGGTTTGGAATATTCGCCAACCTCCCCATTGGTGTCCCGTACTCCATTTCCTTTAAGAGGTATCACATGGACCATCATCGGTACCTCGGAGGCGATGGCATTGATGTGGATATTCCGACCGATTTTGAAGGCTGGTTCTTCTGCACCACTTTCAGAAAGTTTATATGGGTTATTCTTCAGCCTCTCTTTTATGCTTTTCGACCTCTGTTCATCAACCCCAAACCAATTACTTACTTGGAAATTATCAATACTGGGGTCCAGCTCACATTTGACGTGATTGTTTACTACGTTTTGGGAATTAAATCTTTAGTCTACATGTTGGCAGCATCCTTACTCGGTCTAGGTTTGCATCCGATTTCTGGACATTTTATAGCTGAACACTACATGTTCTTAAAGGGGCATGAAACGTACTCGTATTACGGGCCTCTGAATTTACTGACCTTCAACGTGGGTTACCATAACGAGCACCACGACTTCCCCAACATTCCCGGGAAAAGCCTTCCGCTGGTAAGTAAGGGATATGAAGCATATTCTAATTTCTGATGGTTTATATGATTGAAGTCAGTCTCATCTTGCTTATTTTAAGAGGGATCTAGTATCTTTTGTGAGCTTCTCCTCAAAGAAAACAAGAGTGCCCGCCAGCCCTGTTTTGCGGAGTTCACTGTCCTGGGTCCCTAGGCCTAGTAGTGACACTTAGGGTTTAGAAATGTTGGGGGATCTGCAAAGGCTACAGACTTATAAAGTGAGTCAGAAATGGAAAATGAAACCCCTCTGTGAAGCAGGCAAAAGTTCACATGGCCTTCATCACTATTAAGCCGAATAGGCTTAAGCAAGATTTACACGTTGTTTTGTTGTGGGAGACAGATGTCCCACAGAACTGATGTGCAAAGTAAATGAGCTCAATTTCCTGTACTACCAACTTCCCGCAGGTGGGGGTCATCTGTTTCCCGTCACAGTAGACTTTTAGTGTGTTATTTGTGGAGTAAATTAAAGGAATTTTGACCTTCTTCCTTTCATCTCCAAAACGACCACTTTCCTAACTTCAGGTATCTTTCAGGTAAATCCTATTAGACTTCCGTACTCAAAATGGGTAGTTTTTACTTAGTATAAAAAATGTTGCCATAATTCTAAGTATGTATGTATGAAATGTAGCAAGTTTTTCATTTCTTTTTTTAAAGCTGATATAAGAGGACCATAGCCAGGTATTTTATGCTATCATCTCCATCGGATCAAATTTTATAGATTTCCTCATAAGTTTTTAAATGTTGACTGTTTAAAAATGTAACATTTGATTATTGATTGGATTCCCAATTGAGGAAAGAAAAATGTAGAAGGGAATATCAGTAGGGAAATTCTAAACCTGGACAGTATAATAGAGAACGTGTCGATGTTAAATTTCCTGGGAATGATAATGGTACCACGATTCTGTTGGAAAATGTCCTCAGGAGATACTGTTAGTTATGCAGAGGTGAAATATTAGGAGTGAGTTGTCACATGAGGTCTGCAGCTTACTTTCAAAATGTTCAGCAAAGAAAGCAAAGTATGTGGTTTACATTGTACGTAGAGAAAGTGACTGGACAACAGTGTTGATGGGTGGGCCTAGCTGAAGAGCATGGGGTATTCGTTTTACTATTCTTTCAACTTTTCTGTAGGTTTTACATTTTCAAAATAAAATGGGGAAACAGCCTACAAGTGTCTGAAGACAACTTTGAAACTGATGTAATGCGGTGCTTCTTTGTCACCCTGCCCACGTGCTGGCCTGAACAGAGCTTGTGGCCATTGCCTCTTCCCTAAATATAGGGAAGTAAATTTTTATTTATTTTTTAAAAGGTTATGGAGAAAGCTGGCTGTCCTTGAACAAGACAGTTTTTCTGATGTCAGCCACACAGTTGTTATTTTCGTGGAACAATCCCCGAACTGAAAACTTAATTTGGTTCAGGTATTACTTGACTTTAAGGCCCACGGTTCATCAGCGTCTCTTCATTTCCCCCTCCATTTCCTGTTGTCACCTTACTCCTTAGCTAAACTAACAAACATCCTCAGATTTCCCTAGTCTCTCTAAGCTTCTTCTGTCAAGGAGTACATACCAAGGAGTGTATATCAAGAATTATCTTGTTCTGTTTTTTCACTTTTTTGGAAAGATAGAATCTCCTATCTATTCTGTTAAAATACATTGATTACTACTGGCTTTGGTACAAATTCAATGTAGATTAGGATCCAGATTAATTTATATGTGTATGGTCTGTAGATTGTCCTTATTCATGAACCACTTTTAGGGCGTTTTGCAGGACCGTAATCCAAAGGTGTGATATCACTGTCTTCTGAGTGACTGAGAATACCCATGAGGAAAGCTGTTGCACTTAATTGTTTCTTGAGAGTGGTACATTCTTCTGGTTCTCCACAACCAGAAAATATTACTACATTTCCCAAATTGAAGGATTAATTTAAATGTTAACTTTTTTTTTCCCCTTGCTCTTTTCACCTTCTTAGAGTCTGCTTTTCTGTTTTTCTTTGGGATTTACGAGGGTAGTTTTTTTTTTACATTTCCATGAAGCCACAGAACCATTATTATTACTCAGCGCTAATTAGTTGTGCTTCCTGGTCACACTGGCAGTAGTCATTTTTAAAGGACATTTTCAAGTTGGGATGGCAGAATTGCACACTTGATAGATGCTCAGTTTCTAAGTGGCAGCCACAATAGCCTATCAGTACTTGCAGGTTCCTTTATGGGAAGGGTCAGGTGTTATCTTTGTATCTTACAATGCCAGCCATGCAGCGTGTGCTTGAAAAATGACATGTTTCTGTTGTGAAGGATTCCAAGGGCCAAACTATATAAAGAAACCAGATATGTAGACCCTCAGAGCTTGATAGGAAAGTGTCTGTAATCCCAGGGGGTCAAGTATTATTTTACTGTTGAAATGCAAGCTGCTTTTTGTTTAGAATTCCTAAAAGCTCCTTCATTGACTGATTGATTGGAGGGGTCTGGAGGAAGAAATGTTGGTGGTTTCTCAGTGTTTGTGTCCAACATGTGTCTGTCATTTTCAGTAGGACTCCGTGAGCCCTCATTATTCATCCCCCTGTGCGTTCTCCCTTCCAGGTGAGGAAGATTGCAGCTGAGTACTATGACAACCTGCCCCACTACAATTCCTGGATAAAAGTCCTGTATGACTTTGTGATGGATGATACAGTCAGTCCTTATTCGAGAATGAAGAGGCATCAGAAAGGCAAGGTGCAGCTGGACTAAAGGTCACCATGGTCAAAGGAATTCCTCTCTGAAACTTTGCAGTGGCCCGTAAGGTGGAACTTTGGCATTACGCGCGAAGACCAGTGATGTTCAGAAGCTCTCCTCATACGGTGTCACGGTGTAAGCTCCCATGGCATCAAGCTGCCCTCTGGCTTCCCACAGCCAGCCTGCCCATGCAGTGTTCTGCTTTCCTCACAGGAAGCATGGTCCTTGGACTGTCGTTGAGGAGGAGATCTGACATTTTGTAAACATATCATTTAAAAAAGCTTTTACAAAGCTACTTCTCATATATTGCTTTCACTATAAAGTTGTACTCTATTAAAACAGCTAATAATCTGAACAGTTAATCACAATAAATAGTATTTATCACATTTTCGTACTTTACTGTTTTTATATTAGTATGCTAATCAGGGTGCTGGGCTAGCTTACTTTAAAATTTCACCAGAAAAGAAAAAAAAAAGTCAGGAAGTATCTTTCTCTGCAAATTGAATTACTCATTTTTAATTTTACTGTTGTATGTGGTACCTAAAGTAGACACTGCGGAATCCTGCATGGCCTTATCAATAAAGTACTTAATAAATCTAATTGTGTCCAACATCCAGCTTCCTTTCTCAGATGCACTGACTCCCAAATTAGAAGCATCTCAACTCACAGACTCGCATGTCATTTCATTGCAGTGGAAACTGTCTGTGGTCTGATGGTAGATAGCTGGTCTCAAGTGGCCAGTATTCTGGCTGGCAGGCCAGCAGGCGTGGGTACCTGAAGTGTGTCACTTTGGCAAACTTAGTGTAATGTGAACTGTTTGCAAAATAATACATAGTATCAAAAAAAATTGTCTATAATTTGTACACAACACCAACCCTCAGGCATTCTTCACAGGAGCTATTATAAAATTCCTGTTTGATCATCACCAGCTCAAGAGAAAGCATAGAATCCTCGTTCTCGGAAGGACTGGCAGACCTGCTTTACAGACCCGACTTCCTCCTCAAAGGACTCTCCGTTCCCTTCCTGCTCCTCCTGCCTGGGGGACTTCCTAGTATCTTAGAACTATTGCTTAAAGAAACCGTTGCATTCAATTCAAAGTGATCATAAAACCAACTTTCCAAGAGAACAGACTTTCCAGTTCAGATACACTGGGCCAGTCAGGAGGAAGGGTCTGGGAAGGGTTCCCGTGGGTTCAACGCTAGAAGTGAAACAGATTGTGCACTCTCACCAGGCCCGCCACGGCCCTGCCTGCAGCACTCCAGCCAGCGCCTATTGCTGCCAGGCAGATTCTGACAATCTGTGGGCAGCCCCGTTCTTAGAACCCCATTCCTTACCTGCTGGATGCACAGAGCAGACGTTCCTAGATACATACCAAGTTTTGCCTGGATGGGGGTTCCAGCCTGCTAGCCTGTCTCCTGACCAGCCTAGCGCCCGTCTACCAACTCAGTCCATTTTTTCCACCACTGGCAGTGACTTTTCCAAAGGGAGACCTAGGAATATGAGGGCAGTAGGCAGGCCAAGCCCCAGGGCCTTTAAAGCACAAGTCCTGAGAAATCATTTGGTGGTTTTGCATGAATTCTCCCTTCCGCCTAGAAGCCCTCTTCCCATTTCTGGCCTGGGAAGCTTGGCCTCAGAGGCTCACCCTGCCGGTGATTACCTCATTCAGAGTCCCAGCGTGCTGTTCAAAGTTTTGAAAATGCGCAGTTTCCCCTGAGGCTTATGTATGGGCGGAAAGATCTTTTCTTACTCAATTGCCCAAACCTGGCAGAGCCAGTGCTTGGCTTGGAGTGAGTGTTTAATGGAAACAGACTAACAGAGATAGTCCTTGAACTCAAAAAGCTTCAAAAGCATACAGCAAAAGATGGAGGGCATGCGGGTAACCAGGGAGTGTGGTACACTGAAAACTAGGCATGTACTGAGCATCCTTACCATTCACCCACTTCTTAATATGCATTATTTAATTCTCAGCACTTCTTTGAAGTCAATAGTACTACTTAATATCTTCGTTTTATAGATGAGAAGACTGAGGCTTACATTAAGTAACTGGCCCAAGGTTGTACTTAGTGAATTGCAGAGACAGGATTTGAAATTCAGACTATGTGGCTCCAGAACCAAAACTCTTGACTGTGCTCATGGCTTGTCTAATGAGCCCGCTCCTGGACGGAAAGGGAAAGAAAGCCCCCCGCATTTTCCTCTTACCAAATATGTGTTCATCCCACCGCCTTGGCCACTTCCTATGTGTCAGTAGTTGTGGCTAGATCTCTGGGGTTTTTTACTTTTAACGATCTAAAAACAATTTTTTAACGAGTTCCGCTTTTTATTGAACGTGTTACAGAAGACCCATGCTATCATCAGTCTCCTCAGATTCTTCTTTCTTTGCTCCACTCTCCTGAGCGGGGACAGCAGTGGAGGAGGGGGCAGGACCTCCTGCTGCAGCAGGGCCACCATCCCGAGGTGCAGATGAGGCTCTGCTGGCGGTGGCCAGGACTTGTACACTGCTGCTTTAATGGTGATCTGATCTTATGTGGCATGACTATCACCTCATCGTCATGCAGGATGAGACAGGCCGCCGGGCGGGCGAGTGTGAATGATGGGTGGGTAGCTGCAGGGTGTGGTGAGCGCTAGATGAAGTGAGGGCCTCGCCCCAACTTTAGCACCTTAGCAGACATGGAGGGAAGGACCAACCTAACAATCTGATATGAAACCATGTTTAAATGTAGAGCCAAAATGCATTTATTCCTTCATTCCACAGGCACTTTGCTAGGCATCACATAAGGCAGTGAGGATACAAAGGCAAAACGCGGTCCCAAATTAAGGACCTGATGCTCTGGTGTTGGGATATGCACAGAATTAGTTCAGTAAAGGAACTCGATGCCTGAAATAGGAGAATCACAACGGGCTGGAGCCGAGTGAAGGGCCCACAGCAACCATCATAAACCGGCTGTCCAAACTCTGCCAGGCAGATTATACACACAGCTTATAATTTTAATCCATGTTGGCCTGGTGAGGGCATTATCGGCCCAGCCCCCACACTTTCACGTGAAAGAATGGAGAGATTTTGCAGAACTTAGCCTGAGGGCACACACTGAGGAGGACTGAACCTGGCTCTGCCAAAGCCTGTGTTCCTTCTGCTATTTCATTGCCCAGCTGATTTAGAGGGTGTTTGTTTGGACAAGGTGATGCGTTGTTTCTTGACTCATTGTTTCTTGTCTCATCGGAAGAGCCTTCCGGAGGCCTTAGTCACCTAATGCTGTGAAGGCCCTGAAAAAAATTCGCTTGGAAACCAAGAGCACTAAACCTCTAAGATCCCCTTGGTAAGATTCAATTCCAAGACAGGAGAAGGATGAGTGAGGCCCCTGGCAAGGGAGGCTGAAAGGGGTGTGGTGATACCCAGGAAGAGTCCCGATGGGGAGAAGGAGCAGGACCTGACAACAGAGGGATATGTAGGTCAGATCAAGCTGCAGGCGCTTTTTGGTTGGAAAATTAATAACAAGGTAGAGGCACAGGAAGAATGGGGACAGTCATCTGAAAAAGGACAGCTCTGATTTTGCCAGGTTGAATCTGAATTGGCAGGTGGCTCACGAAGCTAATACCTGGACCCAACCAAGGGGAAGACTTTCAGACATGGACACATCGCTGCCATTCAGAATGAAGTTGCTGTCCCAGGCATGTGTGAACTGGCACATGAGACTGAAGCGAGGGGTCGAGGACAGTGTCCTAGGGGGGTTCTCTGTAACCAGGCTGCATAAAGGAACATGAACAGACAATACCCCTTCTTGGATCTGGGGCATACTCCTGGAATTTTTTTCTAAGGGCAGAAACCAAAGAAACACAAGTAGCTTTCTTACTGAGACAAGAGTGCTACTAGGAACACACCTCTGTATTTGTAGCCCCTGGGACAGAGACAGAATGGAAGCTTTGTGGACAAGGCCTGGGGGCATTAACTGCCCTTGGTGGCGGGTTCTACTCCTCCTACCAGCAGTTGGCTGAGCCAAGGAGGGCCTCTAAAATCTCCCTGCCTGTTAGGTTACTATCAAAGGCTGCTGGAACCAGCCCTCAGGAAGCATCTAGTAAGACCCAGAGTAACCTTTCATTTGTCAAAAAGGGAAAGGGACTAACATTTGTCCAATTAATTTTTTAAGGGAAATCATTTTATTTATTTTTTAATCCTCATCCAAGGCAATGCTCATTAATCTTATAGAGGAGAAGGGAGGGAGGGAGAGAAGGAAACATCGATTGGTTGCCTCTTATATGTACTCCAACCAGGGACCAAACCCACAACCTAGGTAATGTGCCAGGTTGTCATGCCCTGACCGGGAATCGAACCTGCGACCTTTCGGTGTGTGGGATGATGCTCCAACCAACTGAGCCACACAGGCCAGGGCTGTCCAGTTAATGCTTTAACCCTCCGATTTCTCTCCCATTTAGTAACTGAGTTTTTTTTTTTCCTTTTTCTTTCTTTTTCTGGCACAAGGCAGTGAGTGTCTCATTCTCTTCCTACCCTCAGCAGCAATCTCCCATCTTTATCATCAGCAAACACCTAAACACCAGCCTTCCCCTCCAGGCTGGGCCAAAAATATTCTAGAAAGTGAGTTCTTTCCCGGTGCCGTCTTTAACAAAAGCACTTTGTCGCCGTTTCATTTTTGGAGCATCTGTCTGCCTCAGCGTGGACGGTAAGGCGCTGGCCCACTGGCCCATTTCTGAGCCCTGCATGGCCCACTGCGTTCCGGTCACACAAACTGCCCTCCCAGTGGCGGCCTGCATGCCGGCTTCTTCCTGGGCATGCTGTCTCTGTCTCCCACAGCAGGGTCACCGCAGTACAGGGCTCTGTGCAGGCCCTGCTGCTTTCTTAAGGGTCACGAGCCCAGG
This sequence comes from Mormoops blainvillei, assembly GCA_004026545.1. NCBI lineage: Eukaryota > Metazoa > Chordata > Mammalia > Chiroptera > Mormoopidae > Mormoops > Mormoops blainvillei. Next base: position 53,332 of record PVJD01001940.1, on the reverse strand, counting down.
CCCAGCAGGGTCCAACCACCATCATAAATAACTCCCGCAGCTCACCCCACTGCACCCCACTGTGAGGACTCACAGCTGAAAAGAGTGACTACAGATTCTAGTTGAAACCTTGCCATCCCTCAATTGTATAAAAGCAGCTTCTTTATCCCTGCTACCTTCTCAAAAGTAAGATAAATAAAAGCAAGAGAATTCACCCAAAGTCAAGTCTGAATGACAAAATCAACAAATTCCTAAAGAGTTTTTCTTTCCCTTAAGAGCCCTGATCCTGGCCCCAGACCAGGGACCATCAGACAAGCCCTTCCTAGGTCTGAAGGAGTTTGGCTGGAGGTGGTGGTTGTTTCTACCAGAGGGACGGGCTGGGACAGAGGAAAGGACTCAAAGTCCAACTTCAAATCCTCTTAAGTCTTTGAGGAACTGAGTTGGTTCCTAGTTCTTTCCCTTTATCATCAGATTTCTGCAGGTGTTTGTGAGATGTCACCCCTGAGCTGTCAGGTGCCATGGACACTACCCCAGCTGGGCCCAGTGGCCTCCCGCATTCCTCTCATCCCTCAGAGGCAAGCGTCAACGCGCAGTGGGAAAATGACTGTCCTATTTCAATGGAGCATCATTATCTCCTTTGAAATCTCACAATGTGAAGGAGGTAATCTTTGACTCATTTACAGGAGGAGGAAGCCGAGAATCAGTTAGGTAACTTGTCCCAGGTTGGCCAGCTTCATGTCTGAGGAGTGGCAGAACCAGCAACCAGAGTTTAACTAGCTTTGTCCTAAGCCAAAGCCCTTGCCACCACACCATGACAGCTCCCTTCAGTTACCCTCCACCAGAGAACCTGTTGTTTACGTGTGAAATGAGGGGCCGGGTGTGTCTGGGCACCGCAAGAGGCAGAACTGAGGGGATGTTCTTCTATGGTGAGGGCTGGGGGCCCCCTACATCCCAGGGACAAAGAGCTGTTGAGGCAAAGAGCTGTCTCTGCAGGCAGCTCAGGCCCAAGGCTGAGCGTCTGGAGACAACTGGGATGTTGCTCCAGACCCGTGGGACCTGGCTGCCTGAGGGTCTCCCTGGCTCTGGGCAAACCTGCCGAACGAACTAAAAACACAACGTATGCCAGGGCGCAGCAAGAGCTCCGGTCTACACCACAGAATTTATGTTAAGAAGCCAAATGATTTCTTAGGACTAAAGAACGAGGTATACAAAGGAACTGCTTCTTCCCAGAGGATACTGACTAAGTAACCTTACAATGTAGACGGGCTCCTCCCATGTGCCTGGAGCTGGGCTGGTCCCTTGCTGTGGGACCAACCTCCTGTGGATGTGTCATGTGACAGAGGGGCAGAGGTGGTGGGGTGGATTGAGGGGGAAGGGGAGGAGGAAGATCAGCCCCTCATGTCTCCCCAGTGCCCTAACCTCCCACACAACCCATAGATGTGCATGTCAGCGTGTGTGCGCGCGCACACACACACAAACTTCTACACTAAAATCTAGAAGAGGCCTCAGAATGAAACCTGCTTTGCCAGTACATTGATCTTGGACTTCTCAGCCTCCAGAACTGTGAGAAATCCATTTCTATTAAGTTGCCCAGTCTGTGCTATTTTGTTATGGCAGTTAGAGCAGACTAACACGTGATATAAGTTCTTGTAGGCAAAGTCGTGTATATTTTTACTCATTGCGAAGATGTTTAAAAAATTAATAAAAAAAAGCGGCAGCATGATGCAACTTGGGTTCCCTACCCAGCACACTATTAATGGCCAGCCCTCACCTGGAGCCTTGGGTCAAGCTGTGAGCCAGGCCTGGGCTCCCCGCAGAGCCGTGGGGCGACCTTGTGACTTCCCCCGTGTCTCCGCGAGTGGGCTTTCTCACTACAAGGTGGTGCCTCCCAGGAAAACCTGGCCAAAGGATTCTGGCCCCAGGGCCTCAGGGTCCTTTCACCCCTTGGAGTCTTGGAATGAAGGTGAGTGATTAGGGAGGACAAGACCTTGCAATCAGGGACAACAATCACCTCCACCCATGTAACCAGAGGACAACTTAGGGGCAAACCTCGGGAAATGTTAATAGTGGTGGTCTTTGAGGAGGACTATGGATGGTTGGTATACCTTTTCGCTACCTCTCTTTGAGTTTCTACGAAATCCTTTGGCAACGGCACACATTGAACTACCCACAAGTGCATCAAAACGCTGCTCTCCCACACCTTAGTGTTCATTGTGCTAACCCGCTGCCAGGGCTTAAATCCTCTTTCATGAGTCACTCGGTTTTTGCCTTGTGACTAGGTGCATTCAACCCTAGACCTTTAAAGGTCTTATAATTGTTCTTTGTTTCCTTAAAGAAGGGATTTTTGGTGGTAAGACTTGCCCAATTCTTCCCTACTCTTGCTGCAGGCAACTCCCACTGTGTGGCCACTTTCTCCACCTATAATTACAGGATAATAGTCCCACCTCCCTTGCAGGGTTATTGTGCAATTGAATGAGTTAAAACGTGTGAAGGCAGGTGGTTCACAGCACACACCAGTAATGACCTCAGCCTCCTGGTGATGACCTGTGAGACTGCCAGGCCTGAGGATGCACTGACTGCTCTGCACTGGCCTCCCCTACTCCCAAAGAGGTTATGGGACATCCATACCACAGATGGAGCTCGTGACAGGGGCAAGACAGCGACGCTCTGCCCTGGACAGGCTTCCTATACAGGGAGGACAGATGCGTCCTTGTAAGACCATCTACCCGGCCTGTTATGAGGCCCAGACGCTCGTTAGGGAGCTGCCCATCCACGCAGAGGCTTGTGTGGTTCTGATGAAGAGGCCGGTAGAATGGCCAGGGACAGTGGCAAGGTTGGAAGTAGATTCCACTGCTTTTCCTCCTTGGACTGATGATGGGCACTTACTTTATGTGGCCCATGTGGGTCAGAGTGAGGAGCTGCCGAGGAAGGGCAGCCATGTGCAAGTGACCCTACACCCTGACCTTGTGGAATGTGCAGCAGTCACCTGGTTGCTCCTGCTGCTCAGCGAATCCTCCCCACAAGCCCTGCAGGGCTCACTGTCACTTCCTGTGCTGACCAGTCCATGCAAAATAACCAACTGACCCAAAGACCCAGGCAAGTGGCCGCCTCCAGCCCCCACCCTCCTCCTTCTGCACGGCTCTCACCACTTGCAGTATGTAATATGTGTGTATACACACAAACATGTACTCACTTGGATTTACTGCCTCTATGTTTCCCCTGCCCCCAGCCCCCAGGAAAGGCCTGGGTCGGGGGCTTTTAATTTTGCCCAGAGCTGTACTGCCAGCAACTGGCACTGGGCCTGGCTACAGTAGCCAGTCAATAATTAATGAAATCTCTCCTCCCACTTATATTACTGCCCTTCAGTTTCTAATTCAAGTTACAAGTGGACTGCAAATTACCATATCTATTGTGCCCTGGTGCCAATTAAAAAATCATTAACCTCACCTAATATGAACTTGGCTTGATTTTAATCTGTCATCTGAACCTGTTACAGACCCCAAGTGAAAACGAATGTAAAATCTTTCAAGATCTGAGACCTAAAGTAATTCCAAAAGTCTTTTTTCCCCCAGCTGTATTACATGCTAAGCAGTGGTAAGAAGGGCCCCTGACATTTGCCCCTTGTCCCCTTTTCTGTTAATTACACAAACGCCCTTGCTCAGGCCAATCAGTACTGCCTTTCGACTTCGAAATGCCTCCTTCCAGCTCAGAGCAGCAGATCGAAAAAATGCAGCAGGTAACAAACAAACAAACAAACAAAAAAAGTTCCTGTGAGGTTCCACTAGAGTAAATTTTAATTTTAATGTGTGAACCCAGCAAACAGCCAGCAGATTGGACTTGGTTGCAGGGGACGAAGTAGAAGGGAGGTGGAAGGTGTGGACACAAAGGCATGGTTTTGTTGGTTTGTGTTTATCTGAAACAGCTCTCAACACAGATTCCCTCTTGAGTGTGACAGAGGCACCCATGTGTGTCTGGACTGCCTGTGTTCCGAGGGCTCGCTCATTTCCCCGTGAGGCCGGCTGGCGGGAGGCCAAAGCTGCCAGCTCATGCTTTTGCCTTCCACTTGGCCGAGGGAGGCTTTACCCAGTGCAGAATGTCATCACGGTAATTAGGGTCTAATCGCTTCCACCTCAGCTCTCATTTCAGCCAAGTCATTTTTCCCAAAAGGAACCTTTGACACTAACAATGTTCTTACTGTGAAATATGTCATAACTACAGAAAGGAGTATAAAATGGCTGTGTATAGTTTAAGGAATCGTAATGGAAACTGAGTAGGGGAGAAGGAAACAGGAGGTATTGGTCAAAGGTACAAAGTCCTGTTACATAATGTAAGTCCTACAGCTCTCAGGACAGCACCATGCCTGTCGTCGCAGATACTCTAGTGTGTACAGCTGACCCTTGAACCATGAGGGGCTGAGACACCGACCTTCTGCACAGTTGAAAATTCACACGTAACGTCTGACCCTCCAAACACATTCCTACTAAGAGCCTGTTGACCAGAAGCCTTACTGATGACATAAACAAGTGATTAAGACATATTTTGCCTGTTATATGTGCTATATACTCTATTCTTACAATAAAGTTAATGTTATTAAAATCATAAGGAAAAACACGCTTACAGTATCCATTGAAGAAAATCCACATTTAGGTGGAGTTGCGCAGTTTAAATCCATGGTGTTCAAGGGTCCACCATACTTGAACATTTGCTAAGAGAGGAGATCTTATGTCAAGTATTCTTATCACAAATAAAAACATAATTAAGAGGGCAGAAGAAAACATACCTCCAAACTCATCAAGTTGTACGCATTAAGTATGTACAGCCTTTTGTATGTCAATCTGCCTCAATGAAGTGGTTAAAAAAAACACAAGCACCATGGAGGGTCCCAGGGCGGTACTCCCTCACATCCCTGCTCCTCAGAGGTGGCCACTCCCTTGCCTGTCTTTTAAATTGTCTTATCTCTGTGTACATCTCTACAAAAACCACTGTTTCATTCTGAAAAGCTGAGCAGCAAGTGCAAACCTTTGTAGCGCAAGGGAGACAATGTCCCCATGAGACAGCATGGTGCCCTGAGGCAGCCTGGACAGGGCCGGGCTCCAGTCCTGGGGGATCCCGGGGGCCCTTCTGAAGGCATGTGGCAGGGCCAGTGGAACAAGTTGTGCCCTGTCCAGCAGAGACATGGGCAAAGGGATTACGGGCCACTCTGGCTCTTCTGCCTCCAGACTCGGCCAGGCTGCCAGAAGCTGTAAAAAGCAGCTGTGTCTGAGGTGGCATGAGTGTCCCCAGGAGCTCTGGGCAACGGGGTGTGGACTTCTTCAGCGAACCGACAGAAGCAGCCAAGTACAGGTAAGTGGACCAGGCAGAACTTGGACATTCTGTCTTCATGTTCAAAGGCTATAGGAGGGCAGTCGGTTGTCATGTGACTATAACCCCTAACATGTCTTTTTTCTGAGTCACCGCTCAGGCCTGGACTGGCTGCCCGCCTGGTCTGGGGCAAAGTCACCCTCCCTGAGGGCTCCTTTGCCTTCCCTCCTGTGCAGGACCCCCTTGCGCCATGTCTTCTTTTTTCCTTGGTTTACACCCTCTTTTTGTGGGGATGTTCTGACCTGGACTCAGGAGGAACTGTGCAAGTAGACAGAGTCCCCGAGAACTAGGAGGGTCAAGAACTGAGCCTAGAAGACCTTAGCTCTGCCCTGACATGCCCTCAGAAAGCCATCAGGAAGATGGAAACAGAAAACCCCGAAGCCTGGGTGCAGGTACAGACAAGGGGATGAGTGTCTAAGGCCAGGGCGACATGGTTTTCAAGGCCTGGAACCTGGACGTCAGGCCCAGGCATCAGGGCTCCCGTCAGAGCAGCGGTTTAGCCTCACAGGGCAGTGCAAGCTGTTTCTGGGTGCTGAGCAGGCTGGGGGGGCAGGAACCAGCCAGTCCTCCTCTCCACTCCTCCCCCTGGTAGGCCCCTCCCTCACCAGACATGCCTTTGTTTCTCCCAACTGCCAAGCGTATGGACTGGCTACGTGTAGAGCTTTCTGATACCAGTCGGTTGAGTTCAAAGGGAAGAAAAGCTATATACTACTGCCTAAAGATTATGATTACAAGTCGCACTAGTCAACGAAGGCAGAGCCTTTTTAGCAGTTCCCCAGGAGACACGACACAGAAGTCCACTTCCTGCCAAAGCAATCAGCAGGACGTGAAAGAGTGACAAGGCTTTAGAGTTGACAGTCTTGAGCTTAGATTCCCAGATGCCACTTAGCTGTGTGACCAAGGACAAGCTGCTTAACCTCGCTGAGCCTCAGTTTTCTCAAATATAAACCGAAAACTCCAGTTTCGATGAATTAGTAAAGCATGTTTGTAAGTCCAGCTCCCCCTTCTTCCCGATCGCATGCCACCAGGCAATAATGACAGACTAACACTGTGTTTTCTGAGGCACTGATGCTCCAAACCTGGACCACTCCAGGCGTAAATTTAAAGTGGGAGCCAGTAAGTTCATTTTTAATGAATGAACCTGAGCGGGACTACAAACTAAGTCAGGCAATACTGGATTAGAGGGTCTGAACATTACTTCCACGTCCAAGTTCCCAGAGAGCCGAGGATGACAAAGAAGGCAACTGAAAAAAGCCCCCAGGAAGCAGGCGCTCAAGTGTTTGTGGGATCAGCTGGTTTTCAATCCCCTTTCCAAGCAGGGCTTTTTAATTAAAAAGACCAATTTCTTTATATGCTACAAAGCAGCCCTTCTATAGCTCCCTGAACTGTATCTTCACTTCTGAAGTTCTCAGTTATAGTGAAACTCATGCCTTTCCGCGATATTAATTTCAAGGAAGTTTGTGGAGTGAAAGTTCCTGGAGTATGAAGAGAAGAACCCGCTGTCCACTTACCAGGCTCACTCCTGGTCGGCCAGAGTGGTAGAGGTTTTCCTATCTGTGCAGAAAAAGGTCATTAGAATTTCAGTTGTAATAAATACACATAAACTCCTCTTTAAAGCTCTTGTTCTAGAGAATCCTCGGGTAGGTCATGCTCTTAGAAACAGTTTCCTTTGAGCAAACACAGGAGTCCCTCGGCCAGGGAAAATTATTGCTAAAAATGGGCTCCTGGGGTAACTAAATACCTCCCAAGCCTTACCGGTTTCTCTTCAGAGCCATGAAGTCCCAGTTTGGTAGGTGCCTGAGGTGGAAACTACGTAAAACCTCCATTAAACGCTCGCAATGTTTGGTTCTTATGGGACACTGTGCTGGCCTCAAGCTATTTAAAGTTTGACCCAAAAGCTGGATATCAGACCAAACCATACTATTTGTATCAACAATGTGAATGACAAGATTTTTTAAAAAAAATGAGGAGCTCCCTAGTGGCCCGTTTCCTCAGTTCGGGCATATGGCAGATATTGTGGCCCTGAAGACGATGAAGATGAGGGGGCAAGATTCTGTGATGTCTAAAGAACTGGGCTCACCCACGAAGGCCTTGAGACGGTACTTTTGCTGACAAAGAACAAAAAAAGCCAGAACTGTGGGACAGACAGCAATGATTGCTAATAAAAAGGCTGCTCAGGGAGCACCCAATTCAGCTAATACCCAAGGAAATGCAACACCAAACCTCAGGCCCCTCATCACCCTCCAAACTACATTTTAGTCCTTAATAGTTTACCAGAAGAGACAAGTGAGATGATGTCATTCACGCTGTTTAATCAGTTCCCCGGTTTCAGGGAGATAGTTTGGTGTATGGAGCCATGACACTGCCTTTGTTGAATCTGAAACTGGTGGGCAGGTTGGCACTGAAGATCACACAGTTCCATGCCGTGAAGGTCACCTATGCCAAGATACAACATTTGGGACAGTTGTCCACAAGGACTTGGTGTTATAGTGCTGGTTTTGATAACATTTGGTCAAGCCATTTTAATAGTTGGGGGTGGGAGGAAGAAGTGAGTGAAATTTTTCTTTATCCTTAGACAACTTTGAAATGAGAAGGCCTCAATTTTGTAAACTTTTATTTTAAAAAAATCTCCCCAACGTTAAATGTGCTTTGTGCCACTGGGTGGCTCAGCCGTGCAATTCCAAAGTTACTTTGTTGTGTCAGGTGCCATCGCTGTCAGCATGAGCAGCGGCTCTGGTGTGGAGAACCTCCATCCGGTGCATAAACGGAGCTGATCTAACCTAAGAGCCCCGGTCTGCGTCGGCACAAAACACACAGGGAGAGGACGGGCGAAGTTTCTCGGACAGCGCTGTTTCAAGCCCAGGAGTGCGCCGTGTTCCGGTGGTGGGGAGGGGGCATTACACACACAGGGGACCTTGTGGGCAAAGGCTGGGATAACACGGGGTTTCACAGGAACGCAATAAACCCAGCCGGGGTGGGTGGGGAAGGGGAAGGGACTGATGCCAAAGGTGGGGTGACATCAGACTGCAAAAGTCCGTGAGTTAGTAGTATAAGGAGTTCAGTCTGTTGAAGGATGCTGAGTATTTTGGAAAGGTGGCCCTGCTTTTGGTATGAGGTTGGAACAGGAGATGAACTAGGGGCCGAGTACACGTTAGGGAAGGTGATGATGGCCTGAGCTAGGTCAGTGTCTGCAGGAACAATGGAAGGGATAGAGGCCGGAAACACTTCTGAATAATAAATGGCTGATTACCAGAACTGATGATGACTTAGAGTTCTAGCCTGAGCGATGAGTTCTGTGGGAGGAAGAGTGGGTGTTAGGATAGAGGGGGAATGGAAGCTAAGGAATTTTAGTTTCTCCATCTTGAGACTTACTGTGGTCTTTGGAGACCGAGCGTCCTCAGCTGTAACACGACGTGGACTTTTTACTTCCACACCTAAGGAAGTTCTTGGGAATAGACTCTGCTGAGCCTCCCTCCCCCCTTCAGGGGCAAAGGTTGCCCGCCAGGGCAGTCAGCGCTGTCCACGTGCTGTCTAGGGAACCCTGCCAGGAGGACACTTTCATTTTCCTTTCCTTCGTAATCATCTATCTCCAGGACGTGATCCGGGTTTGCGTCTCCTTTCGGTGTTGCCTCCTCCGCAGTCCTAGGCACCTTCTCTTCACACTCTTTCCTTGGGACTTGTGAAACTCCATTTAGATGTCTGTAGCCTTCTGTGAACGCCTTGGGAAAAGAAACGACTTTTATTTAGCTGGTCTGTTTTGGTGTATTGATACTTTTTCCATTTTATTAACTACATTCTTCAAAGCAGCCTAACAATTTGTGTAGAGTGAGGTGGAGTAGAAATCTTGGAAGGAAAAAAAGCTAAGTGACCGAACCCACCTACCCAGACTCAGAAGACGCGTGGGCAGCACTGTGAGCGAGGAGTGAGATGAGACACGACTGAAACCCTTCAGAAAGTGTCAGCTAGGGACTCACCTAAGGTACCCAGAGATCGGCAAGAAAGGGCTCCCAAACTGACCGAATCTGGGGCAACTTGAATGTCATATAATGATGGTAATGGGTAACACATTAAAAACATAGTAATACCTGAGTTTGATGAGAAATACACTATTTACACAGTTTCCAATACCTCTCTATGGAAAAAAGTCACCTTACAGCGTAAGAAGCAGGGTAGAACCACCTTCATCAGGTGATCAGACACAATGAGGACACAGCATCGCTTCGTGATATTCCATCCACAGGTGCAGAGCTTGAGTCTCATCCAGAGGAAACAGCAGGCCAGTCCACACCGAGGGCGTTCTACCAAGCAGTGGGCCCGTACCCTTCAGAAGTGTCCAAGCCAAGACGGGGGGCTGCTCCAGACTTGAAGGAAACTAAAGAGAAACAGCAGCTAACAGCTAAATCTCAACTGGACCCTTGTGTTGTGAAGGCATTACGGGGACAGCTGGAGAAGCAGGAATGGAGCCTGAGACGAGACGGCAGCAGGGCCACTGCTCCGTCCCTCGCCATGGGTGGTGGCTTGTGCAGGGGAATAGCTTGGTGTGTGGGAAATATACATAAAAGTGTTTGGGGTGATGGGTCATCGGCTGGCCACCTCCTTCAGATGGTTCAGGGAAAACACTGTTTTTTACTGTAACTGCAACTTTTCCATAGTACAGTTGAGATTGTTTCAAAATAAAAATTTTATTTAAGAAAAGTGTCAGTTGTTTTATTTTGGCAGTTCAAATGTGTTTTTTTTTTTCTTAAAGAGGAGGCAGGCTGTTTCCACAAAGGCTGACCAGATGGGAAGAAACCTTCAGCTCCGACTTGGCCTCATTAATTTGAGAATAAGACGCTTACAGGGGACCACATCTGTCCAGCTGAAAGCGGCAGCTTAGAGCATGTGGGCATCCGTCACATCGATGCCCCGGGCACCCAAGGCCTGCTGCAGGAGAAGTCACTGGCTCAGGGACTGCCTCAGAGCTTCGTACATCACTTGATCCTGAGAAGGGGGGAGAAGACAGGATAGAAAGCTGATCACTGCCAAGGGCTGAATTGTGTTGTGTGTCCCCCCCACCCCAATTCATATGCTGCATCCAGTAATTCCAAACGACCATACTAGGAGGTAGGGTCTTTAAAGAAGCAATTAAGTGCAAATAAAGTCATTAGGGTGGGCTCTAATCCAACATGGCCAGCATCTTCATAAGAAGAAGAGATTAAGACAGACATGCACAGAGGGCAGCCCGTGTGTAGACACAGAGAGAAGACAGTCATCTGTAAGGAGAGAGGCCCCCGAAGAAACCAACCCTGACGGCACCATGACCTTGGAATTCTGATCTCCAGGACTGTGAGAAAATAAACTCCCACTGCTTAGGCCAGCCGGCCTGTAGTGCTTTGTCACAACACTTAATTCTACACACTCTCCTTTCTCCAGGAAATGCCTGTGACTCTCATAACTGCTGACATACAAAGTGCCCCAAAAATCAGGTTAAAAGATTCTTATGTCTATATCTAATTAGTAAAGAAAGCAAAATTCTAAACCACACTGAGTCCAGACTGGAAGGAGAGACAAATGCAGAGGCTTCTTACGTAGTATTAACATTTGTCAAAAACTGTCAGTTACTTTGCAATGGGGCTGCATCATCTTCCATTTTCAGCGACAATGTATGAGAGTTCTAGCACTTCACATCCTTGCTACCCCTTGGTGTTGCCAGTCTTTTACATTTTAGGCATTCCACTCCTACATGTTTATCCCAAATACAGCACGTTTTAGTAGTTAAACTCCAATTTTGTTAAATTATTATTTTGGGTAGGTAAAATGTTCACAAAGTTCAAAAATAAATATAAACTGTTATAAAATGAAAAATGGCTCTCTCCTACACTGCCCCCTCAATCAATGTATCCTTTTAGGTTTTTTACTGCATAAACGTGCAAACACTAATATTATCTTTTCCTCTTTTTAATATAAGTGGAGGCATCTCATACATATGATTCCTCCTTTAAAAAAAAAACATATTTAAGAGATATTCTTCAGCCTTTTTAGAGTAGTTACAACAGAATTCATTATGTGATCATTCAGAGATTCAATCTTCAACTATTATTATACACAATGTTCCAAACAATAAATAAGTTTTACACCAATGTGTATTTCTGAGGATAAAATCATACAAAGGAGGTGCAGGGTCAACATTTGTTGGGATTATAATCTGACCCACTGAAAGGGCTGTATCGACGGACACCTCAGTAGCTGACATGACAGCAACTGTTTCCTCATTTTCCTGGCCAAGAGGGTGTGATTGAGTTTTGAGATTTCTGCCAAAAAATAGGTAAAAAGTTGCATCTTTTATTATCAGTAAAAGTTGCTATAGCTGAGTAAGATGTAACTCATGGGCCTAAAAGTTACCACCACCAATCCCAAACCCTTAACTGGTTATTTTAGTTAAAAGATGGTCAACTAACGTAGAGCGTTAGGCCAAGACTGGAGGCACTGACACAGCAGTCCCTTTCAGATCACTGTTTGGACTTTGACTTGAGTTTTCAGTCATCACAGTGAGAAATTCTGAGTCGGGGTGATAAAGGGCCAACGATTCAAAGGAAATGGTAGTGTTATCAGGAGACAGGTTCTCATGGCTCAGACATACGGCAGCTGCAGGAATGTGGGAAACAAAGGATGTCCAAGTGCCACCTGACTTCACTGAACAGTGACCATTTTTACTCATTGCAAACACTTTAACAAAGTAAGAAACAACATGTAAAATCTGGCATTTTACATAAGAAAAAGTGATTTTTTAACCTTTTTCTGACTTTATGATGAAGATATTTTTACTTTTCTGAAACTTAAGGGTAAGTCCCTAGTGCTTAGTTTGGGTAGCCTAGCTCCAAAAAGATAAGAAGCTAGTTATTAAAAAGAGTGCAGCAAGTCAAATACATGAATGAGACTGATTAAAAACCGTGAGACTGTAAAGACAGACACAAGAGGTCATTGTCTGAACTTCAGTCTCTACGAAAGACGCAAAATCACGTCTCTCAAGAGCACTCTCACAAAGACAATCACTTTGCTTATTTTCATGAGTTCTTATCTACTGGTCTAAATTCTAGTCTCTTTTCTCTCTACATTTAAGAACATTTCTTACCTTTTTTGATATAGACGATTTTACTTTCTTGAAAGCTTCTTCAAAGTGCTTCTGACTAATCTTGAGTTCACCTGTGGAGCAAATGTACAAAAATACACATCTGGGTACAGTACACTCGTGATTTGTAATTTAGTTTCTTTCAAGAGATTTGCAAGCACTCAAGAACACTGAGGCCCTGACTGGTGAGGCTCAGTGGGTTGGGCATTCTCCCACAAACTGAAGGGTTGCCAGGTCAATTCCCAGTCAGGGCACTTGCCTGGGTTGTGGGCCAGGTCCCCAATTGGGGGCTTGTGAGAGGCAACCAATCAATATTTCTCTCACACATCAGTGTTTCCCTCCCTCTCTTTTTCCATCTCTTCTTCTCTAAAAGTAAACAGAACCTTAAAGATATATATTTAAAAAAAAAGAACAATGAGAAAATAGTGATGGCACTGGTTCTAGTCTCTTTCAGAAAACAATATTCAAACCACATATAGTTCGCTGATCAAATTTTTCTGGACCCTTTTTCCTTTTAATTTAATGTACATACTTCTGACCATATTTAGTTTTACAGAAATGCTGAAGTTTTGTATCATACATTTTAGTGTTATCCTCCTCCCCCAGCAATCAAAACAGTTTATTTTGGGACAAATTATATAAAAAAGTACTTTGTCTTTAATCAGATTCTTATCCCTTAAAAAAAAAAACAACAGTCCATGTGTTTTACTTGTTTAGTAGCTCCCAGCTTTACTGAGATATTGGTGACACGTGAAAAGTTTAAGGTAGGCACATGATCACGATACATGCACATATTATGAAATGATGAGCATAACCTGGTTAGTTAACACCTCTGTCCCCGCTCATGACAACCTTTTCTTTCGTGTGGTGGTAACTTTAAGATCTTCTCTCTTAACAACTTTCAAGTATATAATACAGTATTGCTAATTCTATCCATCCCCTATAACTTATACATTAAATCCCTATAGCTTATTCACCTTAGTGCAAGGAAGTTTGCACCTTTTGACCACCATCTACCAATCCCCACCCCCACTCACCAGACTAACGCAGTGCTACCCAGAGAGACCTATGGCTCTTCGATAGACAACCCTCCATAGGCCCTGTGCGCACTGTTTACCGTAACTTAATAACGATCTTTATGAAGAACCAGAATTGTTCTCTTTTAAGATAATTCAAGTATATTTAACTGGGAATTGAAAGTAGAATTCCTTAGTATTTAAGAGTGCATAAACAGAATCAGACATTGTAGAGTTATGCTGTCATAAACACACTGGATGGGACAAAAGTAGGTTTATGGTTGTGAATATGGAAAACAGAGTTTATTCTTGTATTATTAATTATTGCATTGTTTTCCCATACAAACAACTGTAAACCTGTTTTTGCCTCACCCAGTATAATATGAAGATAATATCACAACATTGGATTAGAAGGGGGTTCTAATTCTTTATAAGGTTATACCATTAAATAAGTAAAAGAAATTAAATAACTAAATGCAAATAAGGCTTGGCTTACAATATTAACACAACTTACATGATAATTTATACTTAAAATAGTGACCTTTCTACATAGATATTGGGATAGAATATTTACCTAAAAGCAAAATAAAATGAATAAAATGTGTAGCTGAACATATTGAATGAAAATGAATGGTATTTAAGTTTCAGTAAGATACTAATGCAGCGATTTACAACCTCTTTTATCTCATGGCATAAATAAACTAATTACTAAAATTCTGCGGCAAAAAAAAGTAAAATTTTGACTGATTTACACACACACAAAAAGAAATTATCTACCCGTTTTGCTCGAAAATGACTTAAAAAAATTCAGGTGCCTATACTTGTATAGAGGGATTTCTGGTACCAAGAATTAACCAATCAGATGCCAGCTTGTGCCATGTGACCAACATGATGCAACTCTTTTATATGACCTATATATTTATGGTTCAAGACAGGGCATTCACAATGGATGGCTACTGTGCTGGCTCTTGTCACTTTTTTAATCTGACAATTTGAGGGGAAAGAAGTCAGCGCCCAACTAAACATTTAGGTATTGCATGTTTATCACTGTACTAATAATGTAAAGTCCAAAGGACAGACAATGGGAAATGCCAACTGTTGTGAGGCAGTGATGTCAGAACTTGTTCTATGTGTTTACAAGAAAATGTACAAACATAAGCATTAGTAGCAGCCAATACGTGTACAGAAACTTGTTAATTTTTAGTTACAAAACAGCCATCAGATCCGGTTCTCAGTTAGCATGCTACCACATACAATATTTTTTATGAGATATTCTAAATTATACCCCACATACTTCTAAAAGAAATTTAAAATAGATTATAATAAAAGAAGTTCAGATAACTGAATCTTAAAATTAAACAACAAAAGGCACTCAGAGACTTCATTTTAAGATATGTGTGCTGACAAGTCTAAGCTAAGCACATGCTGCTATAATTGTAAACAAAATTTAGCTCTAAGATTCTTGGAGGATGAAGAAAAAATGGAAAAGAAAGAAACCCGTACAAATATAAAAAGATCTTTTGGGAATGTACTGAACAAAAGGATAGCGATATAGACTTGAACTTCAAATGAAAGTACGGATTTAGAGGAAAAGGTAGGTCTTATCAAGCACTCTTACAAGTACTGTAAAGAACAGCCGTAAACTGCAATTGATCAAACAAATTAATTGTCACATTGGAACCAAGCAAAGTAAAGGCTATTTCTGTAGAAGGCCTGGTTGAAATGCAGGTTACAAATGAATCCTTTTTGGCTACACGTCAATCATATGAAGACACTGTAAAATGTAAAAAATGGTACACAGCTGTTGAGATGGCCCCAAATTGTCACATAATAACATCTATCGATTTTGTATTTTGAAATGAGAGTCTAAATATATGGTAAGTTATTTCAATGTTCGTTTCTCCTTGTGTGTTTTCTAAGCAGTCCAATTTAGGCTGTGAAGGTAGGGACTACCTTAACAAAAGGATGAGAAGATTTTCCAGGACTGATAAATACACCAAACCCATGATGAAGATGGTGAATGGACTCACTTGCCTAAGTCCGAGCATTTGTATATGATAAGACCTAATACTTTTTGTTAGAAAGGCACCAAATAACTTTTCTATCATTGTAACTGTCAGCCACAGAGGTACAAAGTATTCTGAAAGGTTTCTAAAGGTCTCAGCAGAAAACATCAGTTTTAATATCATAAATAACAGATACTAGAAAATGGTCATATTCTAGGTCAAAAGTGGTTTTAGGTATCCAGAGTGAAAACTGATCAGGACTGAGAGATTCTGGAGAGAATCATACCTTTTTCATTTCCACATTCCCGTCTTGCCATTTCCTGTCTCAGGGCACAGAGAGAAGCTTCCCGCACCAAAGCAGAGAGATCTGCCCCCCTGTAATAAAATAAGTGTTCTTATTATTCTTAGATACTATTTCGATCTGAAAGAAGTCTAAGAGCAATTTCCTTTTATGTCATATATTAAACAATCAGAAAAGAAACTGACCAATAAAGGTGGGAGAAACTGATTCCAGTCAGTAGGAAAGACTTTAGCTTTCATTTAAACTATTTCTGACTTTCAGGAGAAAGGAAACCACGGAGGAAACCATGCAGCGCATCATAAATAGTCCCACAAAGTAACTATAGATCCCCGTGTTAACATAAAGAGTTCCGAGCATTGTCAACAGAAACCAACACAGACTTTATTGTAAATTTTTATTCACATGGCCTGCCCGTGTTGAAGCGCTGATGACCTAGTCCTACATTACCTAGTATCTCTAAAATAAGCTTCTATAAAAAGTCATTTATGGATCCTTGTTCAAAAGGGGAAAACAAAAAGGCTAGGAAGTCTTTGATGCACTTGATTCAAGTTCAAGTAAGTGGACCTGTCTCAAGTTCGTTGGAATATGACATGAACTAACAAGTCTTCATTTAATGATTCTGTGTAATAATATGCTAAGTCCAAACGATTCCTGCGTTCAATGAATCAATGAAAGACACTGGTGCTGACTGGTGTTCCACCACATTATATCTTCCAAGTTCTTAGAGATTCTTTGAGAGTTTGAATTGGGGATAAAAACCTTATTTCCAGACATTAACCTAATTTAATACACAACATTGATGATCCACGTACATATAAAATTAAAGATCCACAGAGTTTAAATTATTAACTGAATCCAATGTTTCTGTTGTAACGTGTTAGGGTTATAACATTATTTAATAATCTCATACATGCTAGGTTAGTTATTCCTTTCCTTAATTTTAAATCTAACACTGGTGCAGAGACACCACTGATAGGCAGTATTATAGAGTCTTTCAAACTGCGAAGACAGTGAAACTAAAACCCGAAATATACACCCTTCAACTTCAACTCTAACCCCTACATGATATAATCCAAAAGATTTAGCTCAGGGTAAATTCTGCCACCAAAACTGCCTCTGTTACTCAGAAAATCTTTTCAGATTTTAGCACTGAAAGCTGTAAACTACTCACTTAAGCCTCTTGTTTTTCCTTAGTAGCCAAGTTCACTTAATTACAGGCTGGTACAGATTAAATTCCCATCTAGTGGAGAAATACATTCTCCTTAAAGGGAAGGAGAGGCTTTTATGTCTGTCCTCCCCCCCAGCCTGGAACTCTGACCTCTTCCCCTTCACTGCTTCTTAAATGAGCCCAGTTAACGGACCAGTGCGGCATCTCGATCGGGTGCTTTGGAGAGTCAGAGCCCTAGGTGCAGAAATGATCAGGGTGGTTTCTAGTGAAACCGCGTTGTTAAGAGATGGTTAGGTGACATTCTTCAACCAGGACTGGAAATAACGAGGTGCCTGTGTTACTACCAGTGGATACGTTCCTGGGGTATAAATTTACATTGCTGAATAACAGGCCCCCGAAGACCTCAAAGATGAAGACCCTGCCTCACTCTGGGAAAGCCCTTGTTTGGCCTTGCCCTTTGGGAACACCACTGAACCTCAAGTATATTGTGGACAATCAACAGGGCTTTTCAAAGAAGGCAGAGGAGGTGTCTTCCTCTGTTAAACATGAGTTTCATTTTTCCTCTGTAAACCAAAACAGGGAAAGTTAACAAATTTCATGAAAACCATATGGAGAAAACAACAAAAACTACAAACACCGCAAAAATATGAGCACCAAAGGAGAAATGCTGACGTCCTGCTTTTACTGCAGGCTGCACGGATGACCATGGGTAGGAGTGCTGTGAAAATAAACTCTGAGCCTTGGACAACGAGGCACTCGCGGACTGTTCTCTTGTACGCACTGAAGTGGCTGGGTTATTGGGCAACCAGTCACAAGTATGCTGGAAGGACAGGCAGGCAGTTGGTGATGGGCAGCGGGGGTGGTCAGGGTAGCTAAGCAATGAGAGTGAACATATGAGAGGATTCCCCCACTTCCAGTATTACCTGGGGCTGCAACGTGGGTGGCTACTTCTCTAAGAAAGGGCCAGACCCTATGTCAGGTGCTCTACAGGACACCTAGTTCAACCCCCCAACAACGTCATTCTCCCTCATCTGACACCTGAGGAAACTGAGCCTCAGAGAATTAATGAATTTGACATTGAGATCCTTACGAATAGCCATCGCAGCGATGGTCACCAGCAATTGCTTCCAAATTTACATCTGTGTCCAGCGGGGGTTTGGTGCCATTCTAAATAAGAGAGAAAAAAACTATTTTTCATTGAGGCTTTTTAAGATGAATTCTTTTCCACCTAATGGGGTCTTAATAGATAGCGCTGGCTGCTTGACTAAATGAATACAACTGACTCCCAGAGAAGTGTTGTAAGATTTTTACAAATTTCAATTTTGAGAAATGAGGTTAAGAAGCAGGCTCCAAACCTCGGCAAGCTAAAGGCAATTTATGCTTATGAAGTTTGAAGAATTTGTCTGCAGTTGCAGGAAAAACAAAACACCACCAAGAACAAAATCACCACCTCAATCTTCCCAAAGGTGAAGAAACACATTTCCTTTGCTGATTAAATGTGGCAAAGACTTAAGCAGTCCTTACATTTCGATGTGCATATTGCAAAGGTTGGCTAGGGAGAGAGAAATAATATTGTAACTGGCCAGGACAGAATGAGCAGGAAACTGGTCTACAATAAAAGCCAAAAGCCCTCTGCTCAATGTGTTCCTTCTTAACCCTTTACCTAAACTTAATCCTGACTTTGGTGCCGATTTCCCCTTAGCCAATACCAACAGATGCTAGAAAGGGCAGGTATCAGAATAGCTTGAGAATTCCAACAACACTTAACACAGCATCTTGCATGCACACAGCATGTGTTTAATATAATTTTTAGTATCTCTCATAGGTAAATAAAACACTTTTTAGTGATTTAAAATGTATGACATATTTAGATGATAGTTTTGTATTTGCTTTACTATTCCGAATCATAACGAACCAAGTTCATTACATACAGTCTTTGTAGCCATTACATTAGAAAAGAGTTTAAGAAGAAACAGGAAAAAGTGAATAAACATATGCCCAGAAGCTTCAGGGTAAGTGTAAATATTAGCAAAGCAGGTGCTTCCAGCAGGACATGGTTCAGATCCAGCACCTTATGCAATCAATGACCTGCCTGCTGGCCCATGCTCCAATGCTGCCCTCTCCTTTCCTGGCAGCTGGGCACATTCGAGAATTTCAGAAACTGTGCATCTGCTAGCTGCTATTATTTGATAAAAGGCAAATATCATCTAACACAAGTTCAAGAAACAGTTGTGCTTCTCACTCAATCCACTCTGACCTGGGAAATAATCATGGGAAAAATACTCTGTGTGTGACCTTAGGCATAGTCTTCCTTTTTTTCTTTTTCCCTTCTGGTTGTGTGTAAAACTAGACAGCCAGACTGCATGATCCCTAAGGTTCCTTTTAACGTAAATGTTTTCAGCTTAGTCAGTTAGCTCAGGTGGGGTGGTGTGAGGTGGGTAGTGGCCGGAAAGAGGCAGGAGGGCAGTGTCTGTGCTTCTGGCATTGTTCTCTATTTTACTGTGATATAACTTGCTTAACAAAATTGATCGTTTTAACCACTTTTAGGTGTATAATTGAGTGGCATGAGGTATACTCAAACTATGTGCAACCACCCTTCTCTAGAATGTTTTTCATCTTCCCAAAATGAATTTTCCCCAAAATGAAATTCTGTATGCATGTACCACTAACTCATCCATTCCCTCCTCCCCTCAGCCCTAGCAACCAATAGTCTACTTTCTGACACTAGGACTTTAACTGGTAATGTTCTCTTTATCTGGAGGTTAAACATGGAGTTAGACGTGTAATGATATGTCTATGTTTTTTTGGTACATGTATTACACTGCAATAAAAAGGTCTAAAAAGTGGAAATAATATTGGACCAGGAATTAGAAAGCCTGAGTTCTAAAGTTCAAGCCTGTAGACCTTTGGGAAGTTTCTAAATCTTTAGTATTTATCTTGGCAATAAAACCCCCAGTATCTTATCTCTAGGTGAGTAGATATAATCTTGTGCTGTATTTGGGAAGGAGAGGAGAAGGGGGAGCCTTATTAAATAGTGATGGTGAACCTGTAACACGGACTTACCATGAGGCAGGGAGGCCTGGCAAACACAGCCTCCTGGAGCCTCTGGGCCGCCCGATGCGGGAGCTGGCTGCTGGGGGCAGAGGCCGCCTCATGGGCCTGGGCCCTTCTTAGATTCTTTAATGTTCACCGGACACTATCTACCTTGCCTTGACTGTCACACAGCACATGGATGTTCCCTCGCTCTAGTTCATGTGCTGCTACACACGTTTACCCTAAACTTTCTATTGCCTGGTTTTAAGCAAAAGCTCAACCACAAGAAAGAAATCCATGGAGGACTACCTACAGATAATTCTTTTACACTTCTCAATATCTAAATTCCTTCATGGTTGCCTCCCCTACACTCCTTGACCAGGGACTGAACCTGCAACCCAGGCGTGTGCCCTGAACAGGAATCAAACTGGCGACCTCTCACTTTGCAGGACGTTGCCCAAACCAACTGAGCCGTATCAGTCAGGGTTAACACGGTCAGATTTTTGGGTTACAAAATGAAAAGAATTCTGGAGATGAACAGTGGTGATGGCTGCACAACAATGTGACTGTGCTAATGCCAAGGAACTATACACTTAAAAATGGTTAAAACAGTAAATTTAAGTTAATTTTAGTGGGGTTTTTATCACTACTTTAAACTCTGTAATATTATCTCAAAGCATTTGCAGACATCAAATAACCTCTCTGGCTTTCTGAGATAAGGGTAAGTTTTGCACCGGTTGGTGTAGTTCAGTGGCTTGAGCGTCGGCCTGTGAACCAAGGTTCAATTCCCCAGTCACAGCACATGCCTGGGTTGCAGGCCTGGTCCCTGGCAGGGGGTGTGTGAGAGTGTGTGAGAGGCAATCACACAATGGTGTTTCTCTCCCTCTCTTTCTCCCTCCCTTCCCTTCTCTCTAAAAATTTTCCCTTCCTTCCCTCTGTCTAAGAATAAAATAAATAAAATCTTTATTAAAAAAAAAAGATTTTTAAAATTTATTTTTACAGAGAAGGGAAGGGAGGGAGGAACATGGATGTGTGGTTGCCTCTTGCGCGCCCTCTACCGGGGACCTAGCCCACAACCCAGGCATGTGCCCTGACTGGGGAACTGAACCTGCAACTCCTTGGTTCACGGGTGGATGTTCAAGCCACTGAGCTACACCAGCTGGGGATAACTGTAAGTTTAATAATTCCCTTAGGTTTGTTTTGTTTTTTAAGTTTCAAACTTAAATAATGTGCTAACTTTATTTCCCCTCCTCTTTCTCATTCACTCCATCACCACCCATCCACCACCCCAGGAGGTATGAAGATGCTGGAATGATGTCCGCACTAAATGCAAATGCAGATTTTTTGACAGCAGTATAATTGGGGTAATTTGCTTTCTTCTTTGTATTCTGTATACACTGCTTTTTATTTTGATAAAAACAGTAAAGTCAATTCTGTACAGGCATCTTACAAGCTGGCATATAACCAACATGGAGGACAGAAGTCAACACTGTGGTTTCAAAAGTCAATTTTGCTCTGGATATTTGTAATGAGCCTCTATCTATTTACTTTTCATCTCTGAAAGTTTCTATTCCATTTCAAACATGCTCTGAGGACAATTCCTCTAAAGTAACAAAGATCTACAAGAATAGAAAATGTGATTAGAGTGATATCTCAAATATATCAGTTAAGTATTTAACTTTAAATAGCTCTTTCACATTAAGCAAATAAAGAATGAAAAGTCTCTTCAATTATCAAAAACAGTTCACTTTCTCCTTTGGGAAACAGAGGCTGGACAAATATTTAAAGCTACAGAATAGAAGGTGATTAGGCACCCTAAATTACTACTTGTCTGGATTAAAAACGAGAGAAACAGACGCAGAGACACACCACTTCCTCCACTCACCTTCGTGATAGTGTTTAAGATGGCCAGACGATCCGTGGGGGGTGGCAAACCCACAAAGAGGGTTTTATCCAGGCGGCCTGGGCGCAGGATTGCAGGGTCAATGATATCTGGAGAAGAACAGAGGAAAGAGTCTAAAATAAATAAAATAGGATCTTTAAAAAATATATAGCCAACATGAGAGATGGGAAGAGTACATTTTTTAAAAGAAAAAAATTGATTAGACTTTATTAAAATGAAAAGCTTCTCCTTGACAAACAGGTTCTTAAGAGGAAAAAGTCCACCCCTACCTTCCTGCCTCAAACCTGCTTTCCTCCAGGATTCTCCATCTCAGACAATGAACCCTGCCTACCCCACAAATACCAGGCAGGTTTCCCCATTCTCTCTGACCTGGAACACATTCTATCAAGTCTGCCTCCCATTACCTGGACCCTCGGTCAAGGTCAAATGTAATGGCCTCCTCCCCAGCCTGAACTTCCCTTTAAAATGCTGCCATGGTCACTCCTAAAATACACATCCATTTCTCTCAGTTCCTGGTCCCCACTGTAGAGCAATGCCTAACGTGGTCCAACAAGCCTGTCTAAGGGTCATCTGCTTCTACAGGGCAGAAAGCCTCAAACATCCTGGGCTTAGGAAACCTTTACACTTAAAACTTATTGAGGACCCCTTTGTTACCTTTATCTTGCCCTTCCCTGCCCCTCTTTGTCCCCAAACAGCCCCAATCTGTTCAGTTACTATAGATTCATGTAAATTTTCTAGAATTTTGTGTAGAAAATGTAAATGTCACATAGTATGTACTCTACTTTCTTTTACTCAACATAATTATTTTGAGATTCATCGAAGTTGCAATGAGTACTCGTACTTAATTCTTTTTATTGCTGAGTAGTATTCCACTGTATGGATATGCTCTAATTTGTTTTCCAACTCTTTTTTAAAAACATTTTTTAAAATTTATTTTTAGACAGAGGGGAATGCAGGGAGAAAGGGAGAGAAACATCAATAGGTTTCCTCTCACATGCTTCCAAACAGAGACCTGGCCTGCAACCAAGGCATGTGCCCTGACTGGGAATTGAACTGGTGACCTTTCAGATTACGAGACAACGCCCAACCTACTTGGCCACACCAGTCAGGGTTCCACTCTTCTGTTGATAAATATCTGGCTCATGTCCACTTTTGGACTAATACAAATAATTGTGAGTAACTCTTTGTATAGGCATTCATTTCTCCCCAGTAAATACCTAAGTGTGGGATGCAAAGTGGCATGGCTATATCACACTGCAGGTGTGTGCTTGACTCGCAAAAACTGGCAAACTCGCCCTGGCTGGTGTGGCTCAGGGGACTGAGCACCGGTCTGCGAAGCAAAGGGTGGCTGGTTTGGTTCTCAGTCAGGCCACATGCCTGGGTTGTGGGCCAGGTCCACAGTGGTGGGCACGCGAGAGGATACACACACTGATGTTTCTCTCCCTCTCCTCCTCCCTCCCTTCTCCTCTCTCCAAAAATAAATAAAATCTTTAAAAAAATTGGTAAACTCTTTTCAAAACTACTTGTACTATTTTCCATTCCCATTAGCAGTGCATGAGAGTTCAAGTTGTTCCATAGCCTTAACAATATTGGTATGGTTAGTCTTTTCAATTTTAGTCAGTCATTCTAAGGTTTGTAGTACTATCTCTTTGTGGCTTTTTTATTTTTCAATTACAGTTTACATTCAGCATTATTTTCTATCAGTTTCAGGTGTACAGCATCATGGTTAGACAATCGTACACTTCACAAAGAGTTTCCCCCAATGTTTCCAGTACCCACCTGGCACCATACAAAGTTGTTACAATATTATTGACTATATTCTCTATGACATACTTTATGTCCCTGTGGCTATTTTGTAACTGCCAACTTGTACCTCTTAATTCCCTCGCCTTTCTGGTAACCACCAGCCATGACTGCGTATCTTTTACCCTGTGACCCAGGGAGCATTTTGAGGGCTATGCTCTGTGTTCTATGACCAAGGTTTGAAAAGTCTTTCATTAGTGTCCTGCAACTGGCTATAATTAGTACGAGACCCTCACATGCTATCTCTCTAGAACGTATATGTACTCATCGGCTTTTGGCCCTTTGAAAGATCTTAAACACTACAGCGGGAAGTGTGCAAGGGATGGGTGGCGAGTGAGGCTGGCTCATACGCAACACTGCCGTCGACTCGCTTGCACCTTCCACGCGACATACGTAAGACTGAGATCCTAGTCGCTTCCCTTCTCTTCCCCAAACAGGGTCCTACTGCTGTCTTTCCCATCTTGGTTAATGCCAACTCTTTCTTCCAGTTTTTCAGGCCTAATACCTACAGTCGAGCTTGATTCCACCCACCCACACCCATGTCCAATCCATTAGCAAGTCCTGTCAGCTCTCTGACACAGTATGTCCAGATTCTTTCTACATCTCCAGGCATCATCACCTGGTACAACGCCTGGTACAAAAAAACTGGTTCCTTACCTAATGGTGTCAGTGACAGAATTTCAAGGCAGGGTCAAGATACCAATTCTTACTATTGCAGTTTAAAAGTCGCCAACAATCCCAAAGCTTTAAAGACAAAATACATTCACTCACAAATGAGATGGATGCTTGAAGAGAAACCCCTTCATATCTGCTGATCCAGAAACAATCTAAATGTCTCTGAACTGGTGAAAAAATAAAATGTGGTGTATCTACAATGTGAAACATTTTTCAGCAATAAAAAGGAATGAAGTATCGACCGATACATTCTACAACATGGATGAACCTTGAAAACATTACAGTGAAAGAATCCAGACACAATAGCCCACATAGTGTGTGATTCCATTTACATAAAATATCCAGAATAGGGAAATCTACACAGACGGGGTGTAGATTAGTGGTTGCCGTGTGGCGGGGAAGGATGGGCAGTTATCTCCAGACACAGATTTCCGTTTAGGGTGATGGAAATGCTCTAAGATTACACTGTTGGGATGGCTGCACAACTCCCTCTCCCTCTCCCTCTCTATATATATCTTTATAAATATATATATAAAGATACTCAAAACCATTGAATTGTACACTTAAAAGTGGGTAAAATTTAAGGTATGTTGCACATATCACTAAAGCTGTTTTTTAAAAAAACTGGATCTTTAGACTAACAAAACTCTCAGTATGTCCAGTGAAAATTATTACAATATCAGGCAGCCTTCACAAAACAGAACTAGGTCTCTTCTATGATTCATTAAACAAATAGTTACTGAGTTCTATTAGGTACCAAGGTACCTATAAATTAGCAGAGGTGATGCCAGGGCCCAAGCTAATTTTAAAAGGGCAGTACTGTGCCAAAGGGCAAGGTATACAGGCTTGACTTTGGCATCAAGTCATTGCTCAATTTCCTGCAAGTAGCATTCAACCATGATCCGAGGCCATTCAGACGAGACAGGTGAGGGAACACTACATTTTACTTGGAACTAGGTGGCTGAATAATGAAATAACTATTTTCTTTGTAAGTCATCTACTCTTTCGTCTGACAAATAATTATTAAGGACTTACAATGGACAGAGACTATGAACTAGAGCTATTTCTCTGCTATAAAACTGCAAACCTAATCCATACCCAGAAGAAGCTTAGGCATCATAATTATTATTTTTTTCAACTGAGCCACATACAGAAGGCAGAGACTCTTCCTGGAGGCGGAATCGCCACTGAAGCAGACACCTATGGGGGAGCAGAAAAAGTAATTAAGGTGGTGTGGCAATTTGGGTTTCACTGGGTGCAGGGGTGTTTTTAACCAGCTAGACAGGGAATAGACAGGTAGTCCCTCAACTGAGAACAGCCTTTTCAGGACTTTGTATCTGAAGGGGGGAATGTGAAGGCGTGTGTAGGGGAGATTAAAACTAGGCCATGCGTGGTCTGAATGTGCTTTTGCACAAGGAGCTTCCTGTCCTCGGGGTGAGCACAGGATGTGGACCTTGGTCTCCTCCACGTCTGAAGAGGGTGTTGCAGTCTTCAGAACAACCAGAGGTAGAAGAGGACGGTGTTTTCGTTTACTTTCTAAAATTCAGTACCTCAAAAATTAGGAAGAAAAATAAAGACAGAGAAAGAAAACAAAAGAAGAAATTTAGAAGATCAATTCAGGAGGTTTAAGACCCATCAAGTACTAACCATACACATGAAACAAATAAAACAAAAAGTTACATAAAAAGGATGAGAATGACATTGATCTTTAAAGAAAAAAAAGCAATGCCTACAAATGACAAAAGAAAAATTTCAAGTCAAATTCTATACCCAGCCAGGTTGCCAATCAATGAGGAGAAGAAAATAAAGAAAATTTCAAATAATTTGCCTCCAAAGTTACCTCCTACATGATCTTTCTTAGGAAAGCCGCTAAAAAATGGGCTCTAGCGAAATGAGAGAGTAAACCAAGAGATGCAAGATCAGAAAGAGAGGGCCAACCAACCAAAGGAGAGCAACAAAGGCAGGTCCTGAGGTAACAGCTGCTTCTACCAGAGATCCAGGAGGCGGCCGGTCCTGACTGGAGCAAGAAAAGCTCCAGTGGAAAGCTCCAGAAAGGAAGTCTCCAATAACAAATAAACAAAAAAATCAAAGGAACTGATACACCGTTTAGATAAATAAAACTGACTGTTGTGTAACATATCTGATGAAGAAAAGGAACATAGAAAACAAGGCAAAAGAAAAACAATGAGGGTTACTAAATCTAAGAATAAGAAGGTGAAATGAAAAAGAAACCTGATCATAGTATTATTTGGTGAGCACAGAAAAATGTTTACAGTCATAACCAATGTAAACACGGTAGTGATTTAACCGAAGCTGTGATAAAAATATATTAAAATTTTGGGAGGACGACACACCCTCCCTCTCAGGAGCATGCCCACACCTTTCTTCCCTCAGGTGTGCATCTCCTAAACTCCAAGGGCCTCCACGAAACTAGCAACCAGGGGAGCAATGGGCAGTGGCCACTCCTCCTGGGCTACGCCCCCGAACCTGTCTCCAAGGGCCCCTTTTCTTCGACTCTCCAGCGAGCCAAAGCAGCCCTGCCTGGGCTCTCTCCTGTTGCTTCTTCCATCCTAAGCCCTTCCATGTTTCACTGTCCCTAGCTTTAATAAATATACTCTCAAAATAAAAAATAAGTATGGGGGTGATGATGAGGAAGAGGAAAAAGGGTGAAAGTTAGAAAACAATCTCATCTACCTTAAAGAGAAGTTAACGGACAGGGTGTGAAATTGATGAAAAAGAGCAATTTGAACATATTATTTGAAAACATGGAGGTAATACAGAAAAAACAGCTCAAGCAGTCCACAAGTGGCTGCCCCTGGGCAGGGGGTGGGGAGGGCTGGGGCAGAGAACACAGTTCTTGTTATAAGATTCACAGTGTCATTTGATTATTTATTTTTCAATGTTTTACTGTCTATGCTATTACAGTTGTCCCAATTTTTCCCGTTTGCCCCCCTCTGCCCAGCTGCCCCCACGTCCATAGTCAGTCCCCACACTGTTGTTCATGTCCATGGGCCCTTCGTGTAAGTTCTTTGACTAGTCCCTTCACCTTCTTTTAAACAGTCCCTACCTCACTTCTCCCCTCCTACAACTGTCGGGTTGTTCCATGATTCTATGACTCTGGTTCTATTTTGCTCATTGGTTTATTCTGTTCATTAGATTCCTCTCATAAGTGGGTCTGGGTGAAGAATAAGCATGAACACAGGTGAGCAGGCGAATGCGGCAGGCAGGTAAAAAGATCTTCCCCAGGTGGTTCCTGAGGATGCTGCTGGGTATTCCTGGCTTGATGGGCCATTGGGGGACTGAGAACGGATGGGTTTTCTTGGCCCAAAGGTTCTTGGTGAGATGGATGAAACTTCCAGCCTCAACGCCATTCCTACAGGAAGGGCCCTGGGATCCCCCATACTGGATTCCCAAGTTGTCCCCTTTCTGCTTTTTATAAGAATAAGGCTTTGTGTCTTTTATTTCTGCACGACTGGGATAAATACAGGGTAATCCCAATTTTATAGACTTTGTAAGCAGAGAAAACCTAACACCTTCCTCCAAGCCCAGCCCTGGTGTCTTTGTAATTTAGAATTTCGGTCTCATGTGTTACAAACATCTTGTCTGCCAGACCTAAGAAATTCACCCATATACCCTAGTTGGCTGAGTTTCCTTCCCTGAGTCTATGATACCCTTCCTCACAGCTTGACAAGAGAGACGTTTTGAGATGTTTTATCGGTTTTCTATCTATAGGTTTGTGGTCCATTACAGTCATCTGTAAGGTTCATAAAGCAGGAGTGTGTACTCATTACTGTTGGATGGTTTTATTTAAACACTAATGCTCACAGACATTAAAAAAGGAAGAAAGGCAAAGGCAGGGAGGAGCCACTCAAAGTCCCTCTCCAAAAAGTCTCACTTATCACAGTTTAAGGACGAGAAGCACAAATTATGCTGCAAGATATATAAATATAGGAATAAAACCCATGAGGACTCTAATAATCAGCAATTACCCAAATTAGGCACTGGAACTTACAGAAACCAGGTGTCCCTTCAGTAACTATTACTCTGCATTTTTAACCAGCAAACGGCACTTCTACAGTTGAGAAATAAACCCTTGCAGGTGAAAGGATCCTATAAGGATCAGTGAACAGGAACCCCATGGGGGAGGCCAGTGTGTTGGCTCCAGCTTTATGAGGCCATTCGACAACCCTAAGATGGGGGCCCCAGCAAGTCACAGCTTCTCTGGGCCTCAGTTTCCTTGTCTGTAAAAGGGGAAAATCAGAGTATCTCAGAGAGAATAATCAGAGCCTTCTTGTGAGGTTTCCATGAGTCAACACCTTCCTGGCCAGGAAGTGGTTCTCAGTAGCCGGCCCAGGACACTCCTTGAGAGAGGATGCCTGTCCACTTCCTGTTCACCAGTGTGTCCACACCGGGAGGCTTTTCTGCCCCCGCCCTTTCAGTTCGCACCACGTGCTCGTATCCACGCCCTCTGAGGGTCCGGGACAGGTTCCCTACGTTGTTCAGCTGGAAACTAAGCCCTGGAGCAGAGGGGTCCCTGGGTAGGGAGGTGCCCTGTGGACGCTGCCTCTGCAAACCAGGCTATCGGACGCGCGATCCACAAGGAGAGTCCTGGAAGGTGACAAGCAGTGCTGGGGGAGGGAGACACGTCAAGGAGCACCAAGGCATCAGACAGGTAAAGAAGCCCCCAGGGAAGGGGGTTCTCTGGCTCACCACCCCAGCTGACAGCGCATGGGCCAGAGATGAACCGCCTGGAACAAACCCTTCCTGGATCCCTGACCTGCAAAAATGCGAGCACAGCACAAATGGTGATTTTAAGGCACTTAAGAATTGCAGGAGTCTGTCAGTCAGCAACGGCTGACCAGAACATCAGGCAAGAAGGGGTTTCTTAAAGCTGAGTAAACAAGTTATACACAATTCAACCAGCATATCACAGCATAGTGTACAACAGAACAGAATGGCCTAATAAGCATGAATGCAAGTGAAAAAGATCTATTTTTAAACACAGGTAGGTCTTCAACGCAATGGGGTTAGATATGGGGGCAAAAGGGATGGGTGAGATGCAGCGGACAGGCAGACAACACTGAAGGACACTGGAAAGGACCAAACACAGGTGCCGCATGATGATTCATCTATCATTTGTATCGCTGGTTAAATTCAACACAATTATATTCAGTTCTACATTTTATAACTACGGGGGCTCTGGAGCGCTGTAAAGGATTCAAAGGTGAATGGAGAGATCACGGAAAAACCCCACGAGGAAAGGCAGTGTACCTGGACTGTTTTGAAGGGAAGGATTTAAGGAAAACTTAAGGACACCGAAGGACCTATTATTTTCTAATCTGTAGATATTAAACTAAAAGAGTTTTTACATTGAACAAACATGACCAATGATGAACACAGGTAAAGCTAGAAAAGGTTATTCTAGACAGCAGACTAAAAGACTGTCTTCTTGAAATCTGTTAGAAAAGGTGTGTTACCTGCTTTGGAAAGGCAGGATTCAGTCCAAATCTGAGAGACATTCAAGGTTTCTTATAGGGAGGCTGTGACTTTTATCAACTAACGACTGCTCCTACTGCTGCTGCCACAATTGCGTGACAGGAATAATTACTAAAAAGCTGCTTGCCACACAATGGGGTAGACTGCCAGCTCCACTTAACCTTTATGACAATCCTGCCAATTAGGTATTATTATCTTAATTTTATAGATGACGAAATGATGGTTGGCGAGATGAAGTAACATAAGCACAAGCTCAATGTGGTATAATAAAGAATACATTTGGTCTCTTTGTCCCTGGTTCCTGGCCTTGAGCTTCAAGTATCCTTGGAATTTCCTGAGAGTTATGTCTTTGTTATGCTAATGAACTCTTGGCTGGCCTCAAGGTAACCTCAGGATGAGAATGGTTACCAGAAAGACCATTTACGTTGATTAGAGGCTTGGAACTTGGACCCAGACCTCTAGTGAGGAAAGGGGAAGCTGAAGATTCGAATTGTCACATGGATACTGATTCACTCAATCACTGCTACATAATAAAACCCCGATAAAAACACTGGACATCTAAGCTCAAGGAAGTTGCCTGGTTAATGATGTGCGGGGAGGGGTATGTGTCTTCTCTAGACTCTATGGAGAGGCCACTGAAACTCCGCACTCCCTCCAAGATCTACCTGTGTGAGTGTCCTTTACAAACTGTAACTGTAAACACAGTGCTTTCCAGAATTCTATTAGTTGCTCTAGTGAATCAATGAGCTTGAGGGGGGCTCATGGGCATCCCCGAATTGTAGCAGGCTGGTTGGAGGTGTATGTCCTGGCACCTGAGATGGGGTGGTCTGGGAAGGGACTGACTCCCTAACTTACAGGCATGGACACTGACCCCAGGTGCTTGGAGTCAGAGCTGAATTAGAATCTACTCAGCTGGCATCAGACCAGTTACTAAGGTATGAAGTGCTATAGCCAGGAGTCAAAATGTGTTCTGTCTGATTCTAAAGAGAGCATTTCATCATTACTAGAGTCAAAGTATAAACCACAACAACTTACAGTTTTTCATTTTACAATAAAATGCCGTAATTCATGAAGGTTTTAGTTTCCATAGTTACTTATGAAAAATGAAAAATTATATCAGCTTGACAAATGAGAAGTCCACTTAAGGAATTAAATTACCACATCACTGCTGTCAGGCACAGTTAACACAAATATGAATGTAGGAATGGCTATGGCACAGTGGTTCATATAAATGGCAAGGTATTAAGCAATATAAAGAGAATTTAGGACCCAAAGTAAAAGCCATCTCCAGTACTTTTGAAGCTTTGAGGCTCTTTCTAAATCCTTCATTGAGTGCTTGTAAACAATTTTAAATAGTATAGGGACACGGTTCCAGTATAAAACTTTAAAAACCTATCTCCAACCTTCAGATAAAATGAAAAGAATCTCACTGTTGTTTCCTATAAGCTTGAGAGAAAGCATGGGACACAAATTCTGATTAGTATTTTTGTGGTCAAAAGTGTACATTACGTGTATTCTCTGCCAACAAGAGAACTTTCTGAGCAGAGAAACAAGTAACTCATGGAACCCAGGTAATAACACGGTTTTCTACTATAGTTTACATAACAGCTTTCTAAGGTTTCATTTCAACTTATGAATCCAATCCAAACTCAATCTTCCTTTACCAGGATGTATGTATACTTTATGGTTTTGAATGCTGGAGATCTTTAGATACGTCTGCTCCACTCACTTCTGACCTACCTGGTCTGTTAGTGGCTGCCATAATGAAGACCTGCTGACGTGTCTCCAGACCATCCATCTC
This sequence comes from Mormoops blainvillei, assembly GCA_004026545.1. Classification (NCBI taxonomy): domain Eukaryota; kingdom Metazoa; phylum Chordata; class Mammalia; order Chiroptera; family Mormoopidae; genus Mormoops; species Mormoops blainvillei. The sequence continues at coordinate 21,682 of PVJD01001940.1, read as the reverse complement.
CGTAAGTAGCTGATTCACCACCCGGACGCTTGCCCCTGTCTAAAAAGAAATTAATCATAGCTCTATCAGCCCCCAATAAAAGAAAAATATGTCACCATTTTCTTTTTAGCCATATAAAATAATACACTTGCTAATGTGAGTGAAAGCTTTTATCAAAAGAGACAGTGATGATCATTTCCTGACTAGTCATGACTGTACAGCCAAGCACTATACAAAACATGTTCTCATCCCCATGTTACCTCAGCATTCTGATTTTAGTCACAGTTTTGGTAGGAAGCCGAGGCTGAGAGGTTTGCTGAGTTACTGGTTCGTGTCATCTAGCTAGTTATCACAGCTAGATAAGAGTAGAGATGAAACTTAAACTCAGATCTGTATGACCCCCAAGTCTATACCACTGAGCTATTCAAAGAAGTAACAGACACAATGAATTTCCCTTTGGACAAATCTAGACTCAACTTTGGAACGCCAGATCAGATTCTCCAGCAGAGATATTTCATATGGGGCACTGAGTCTCTCTTTTCCCTGAAGCACACAGTACAAAGTACGCTACCTCAGGGCAACATCTAAGAGAAAGGGTCAGGGGGTTGGAAAAGAGAGGTACAAATCATTCAGTTATAGTTTTCAAAATGCAGCCCTGGTTGGTGTGGCTCAGTGGATGGAGCGCTGGCCTGTGAACCAAAGCGTCGCTGGTTCGATTCCCCAGTCAGGGCACATGCCGAGGCTGTGGGCCAGGTCACCAGTGGGGGGCACGTGAGAGGCAACCACACACTGATGCTTCTCTCCCTCCCTTCTCCTCTGTCTAAAAATAAATAAGTAAAATCTTTTTTTTTTTTTAGAAAAATTTTTAAAATGCACAATGGAGGAAATGAGAAGAGTGGTGTTGTGCTCCTTTTTGCCATTAATTGCCTTTATTCAATGTAAATTTTATGTACAGAGGTGATAATGAGTTTAGCCCACTGATTTCCTCCCCCACTCAAAAATGATGCACCTTATTATCACTGCTTGGAAAGAAAACACTAATAGTTAAGAGATTAATGGAATTATAATCTAGGCACAAAAACATATGGAATTACTAGGTAAAAATAAAAACAAAATATTGTCCTACCCAAGTAAGACAAAAACCTCAGAATCAATACATGAAAAGGTTGATAAATATTAACTATATTAAAATTGTAACATTGTATATAAAAAAAAAGACTAAGTAATAAGGTTGAGAAAAGTAGTACTAACACACATAATTGGACAGTGAACTAATTTCTACGACACATAAAAAGCTCCTATAATTAAACAGAAGCATTTCAATAGCAAAAGGATCAAAGTACATGATCAGGCAATTTACAGACGGTGAAATACAAAATCACTGAAGACAATGAAACTTGCTGATAATCAGGGACATGAAACTAAAATTTAATACTACGTTTTGCCAATAATATTGACAAAAATTAAAAGGTAGGTATTATCCATTGTTGACAAAAACGTATGATATGGTTATTTTTACACACTGTTGGTTGGGGGTATGCAGCTAGTAGTTTGTGTGAGGGGTGATTTATCTTTCAAAATATAACACGCATACATCTTCTATCCTGAAATTCTACCTCTAAAACTCTCATATACTCCCACATGAGCATGAAGCTTTGCAATAAGAATATTTACTACAGTTCTGTTTGTAAAAGAAATAACTGGAAATAATGTAAATGTCCAACGCTGGGGAATTATTAAATAAATAATTCTATATCCAGATTGTGGAATATTAATGCAAGCTTAAAAAATAAAGTTATTAAGTGCACTGGACAATCATCAAGATAGAATAATCACATTTATATATAAAAGTAAAAAAAACATGTTTTTTAAGTTTATGGAAAAAGTTCTAGAATGATAAATACTAAACACTAAACTTTCAGCGGAAGTAACCGCTCCAAGAAGAATTATAGGGAAGAGAAAATGGGAAGAGAGACTTCCACTTTCCTTACACTTGTATTTATTTGAATTTTTCGCAAGTATACATTCACATTTCAAGTATTTTTAGAATCCCCTAGATGAAAATGTTAACAGGTAAAACACAAGTATTAGAATGCAAAAATGTGTGCCGGCAGACATCCCAGAGAGAGATAACCCAAGTGAGGAATGTAGTTTGTATGGCTGCAGACTTCTCTGAGGGCAAGCAGTTGACTGGATACAGCACGCAGCCCTCCACACTTAAATTACTAGTTGATAACACAGAGCTGCAACCCAATCAAAGGGGCTGTTGACAAATGAAGAGCTTGTTTGTGGCAAAAAAATAAAATAAAATCCAGAGCACACCATACCCCAATCAGCTGGAGAGCAAAGCAGAGTGTTTTGCTCTAGAGTGCACACTAGGTTTTGTGATATGACAGCTGGAAGGACCTCTGCCCAGGTCACTGACATCACTATCAGAGGAGACCGGAAAAAGGATATTCTGTGATGATATTAATGAACTGATGACTGCAGGATGAGGGAACCAAATTGCTGATGTGAATCACACTTATATTAGTCAACTTTTGTTTTGGCAACTTTTGAATGTTTCTGGAGATTCTAAGCGAAACGAGGCACTGAGTATATGTTTCACTACCTAAGAGCATACACACAGAATAATTATTTGAAAATAAATCACAAAAGAAATACAATCACTTCCTTAGTCATCTTGTAGTAACTGTACTTATTCAATAGCCTGCTATCTGCTTCAAAAAGGTTTTACAGTCTTGACCCTGTGCTTCACTATCGCCCCAGCTCTTACACAGCAGTGCTCCTGATAAGAGCTGCTTCTGGGCACTCTCTGTTCTGAAATTTCCAGGAACTATGACTCAGTGTAGTGATGCGAGTGGTATTCGATGCCGAGCAGTTTTACACCTTCCGCAGAATGCGATGGCGCTGAGTCAGTGCATTACCTGACCCTTCTGTGAGTGCATGTCTTAAATTACGTTTTCTCCTGCCTCAAGAGCTCATTTGACTGAAGAGGATGATAAGATAACGAGGCAGGCTATTCAAAATCAGTATCGTTTCCATTCCCAGCTACTCATCTGTGTGAACTGGACAATGTGCAACCAAACTAAGACACTAAAAAGAAGATACAAAGGTTAATGAAAGTACAACTGTTATCCCTTGGCCCTGATTTCAAATTACAGGTTTTCTTCACACAGACTCTCAATGTTCTCAAGGAATGACTTTATAAGAACTACTTACACTTTATATAAACTTTATAAGAACTTACTTTATAAGAACTTATAAAAGGTTTGTGGTGCTTAAAAAAGATGGGTAAATCACGAATTTATGATACCAACCTCTCGGTCTGATCTTCGAGGGCATAAGGCATCTACTTCATCAAAGAAGATCACACAGGGGGCCGAGTTCTTGGCTCGCTGAAAAACTTGCCGCACAGCACGCTCACTTTCACCAACGTACTGAGCACACACAGATAGGAAATAAAATGGAGGGACAGTTCAACTTCGGGGTTTATGCCAAATTACAGTAAAACGAATTTAAGTGATGGTTGTACATCAGAGCTCAGAAAGTACTAAGTTAAAGCACATGCAATTACTGGTATTTGCCCATTTTGTGACCTATAAAAACAGCCAGTTGCATGTGGTTCAACTTAATAGAATTAGCTATTATTTAAGCTTATAAATTTCCTCATTTATAAAATGAAGACTAAATACAATTTAATGTCTTCTCTAGGTCAAAAAGAACTCACAATTCTATTCTATTTTATAAGTGCTCTCCTAAGCTTTATGCATATAAAATACTCAGAAATAATTTGCATTAATTCAACAGTATTTTAAATGAAAACAAGACAATGTACTGTTCCACTGTCAATTTTACGCACCCTCTTCCTAAAGGAGGAGCTCTGTTGTCATATGGCATCACAAGAGGTGCATGAAGCCAGCTGGTGGCCTGACAGCTCTCTTATGCATAATGTATGTTCAAATCTAATCAAACTGTAAACTATTAACATCAGTGAAGAAACACAGTAATTCACCCTTGCTGGTGTTGCTTAGTGGATTGAGCGTCAGCCTGTGAACCAAAGGGTTGCTGGTTCAATTCCAGCCAGGGCACATGCCTGGGTTGCGCGCCAGGTCCCTGGTAGGGGGTATGCAAAAGGCAACCACACACTGATGTTACTCTCCCTCTCTTTCTCCCTTCCCCTCTGTCTAAAAAATAAAATAGATTTTTAAAAATCTTAAAAACAAACAAACAGTAATTCACTAGCAGCTCTAACATTAGCACTAATTAAAATCAAAAGTTACATGTAGGAATACAGTTTCACTTTTACGTAGGCCTAAGAAATTGTTCTTATAAAATTTCAAACTAGTTAAGAAACGTAGTTCTGTTGTAATAAAACTGCTAAGTAAAACAGAATCTAAAAACATCTTCCCAGTGCCACCCATATCATAAGGTATCTCTGATGTTATTTTATGACTATATGATCATAATAAAGTAATAAAGGAACAGACTACATCACAGACGACTGATTAAAATATTTGTTTTCTCATTTGAATGAACTGTCTTTCCCTCACATGTGTCCTCTGCTTTGCTTTGTACTTCTGTTCATTTTGCCTTCCTTGCTTCTACTGCTTTCCCAATCCACCTCCAAACAGTTCTCGCATTTGAAAAGATCCCCATGAGTCTTTCTTCCATTACTCTCTCTTCTCTGCTCTTACAGCACTTTCTACTACTGTAACTTTTGAGCTCTTCTACCTTCGCTGTATTATATTAGAGAGTCCTTGGAAAGCAGAAGTCATGGCCGCTTCAAATTTTTCTCTGATCATAACATGCTGTGCAGTGTCCAGATACTGTAACCGGTTTAGTTTCCTGAAAAACCTAATTCAGCAAAAATTATACTTGGAATGCTGAACCAAAATACTCAGTAGGTATCGTAAAAGAAAAGCCATCAGCAGGCTGGGAGAGTTTCAAATGGGGACGGAAGTGAGCAATCAACACAGCTGGCAAAGGGACCTCAGATACAGCAAATGAAAGGACTGAGTAGAAGGAAATCTGATTTAGGGGAAGGCAAACCTAGTGTCAAAGGACAGATTAAATCAATCTTAACAAAGACAAAAGTGATTAAAAATAGTGAAACAAACAAAAACCCTATCTTGGCCTTTAAGAAAGACTTCAAATAAGGATCCTATACTTATCTCCAATTCCTTATTTGCCATTCAGTTTTCGGTCACAATCTGGCTTTTTAAACACAATTATTGAAAATATTCTCCCTACAGTCACTAATGACCTTCTGAGCACCACGTCCAAAGCCCTACTATGTGCTGCTTTGGTCCTGTGTGGTCGCACTGCCAGGCTGAAGAAACGCTCTTCCCTCGGTCTCCAGGCTTAGGGAGTCTGGGGCGTCCTCTGCCTTCCGACGGCCAGTCTCCTTCACCAGCGCTTCCTTCTTGCCCCATTAGCTGACAGCGTCTTCCAGGGCTCTGTCATGTATCATGCGAGCAGACCCCATCTGTTCCCATGGTTTGAGGTGCCATCAGTTGATGCTGATCCCAGATCTCTTCAGAGCTCCCAAGCGCACATTCCCCAGCGCCTGCTGGGCATCTCCAAACGGTTTCTTAAATCTAACATCCTAGAGCAAACGCATTTTCTAACCCCAAGATGTCCGTCTTTCCCGTTTGATCACCTAATCCCTCAGTCACTCTACTCTTCTACAGACCCCTCCCCTCATCTACCCCTAAAAAACAAAGCAGATCACAATGAGTAAAACATCGTAACTCATCAGCATGGCAAAAACGTAACAATCTGACATCACCAGAGCTGGTGAGGACATGGAACAAAAGTTACTCTCATTCACAGCTAGTGGAAGTTTAACAGCCACTTTGGGGTAAAAGTTGGCAATACTTAAAGGTTTCTGAAAGTGCACATGCTGTATATAAGATACAGGAATTCTACTTCTCAGTATATATCCTAGGGGGGAAATACCTCGCATATATGTGCAAGGATATATGTACATAATGTTCAACTTAAATATTCATCAAGAAGAAAACTGATTTTTAAGCACAATTATATTCATTCAATGGAGTATCACACAGAAAATTAATGACCTAGAGGTAACCATATCCACAAAAATAAATACTATACATATAACGTCAAACAAAAATAACAATATAACTGACACAAAAGAACACATACCATTAATATAGTGTTTTTCATTTTTGCTTTATTATTTATAAAATAATTCTAAACATACAACAAAAAGAAGACATAATAGTATACAGAACTCCAAATATACCCATCACCTAGCTTTAGATATTATCAACTCAATTCACAGCCACCACTGCTTCGTTTATATTCACTTTTCTTTCTCCTTATTTTAAAGGAAATCCTAGACATTGTATTTCATTTGTAAATATTTCACTATTTGAATGTAAAAAGAAGCGCACAGGTTTAATGAACACTAAATTCAGAATTGTGGTAAAGTCTATGGGGGAGAGGATAGGAAATGGTTAGGAAAGGTATACTGGTTTGGTTTTTGTTTTTTAAAGCTGGGTGATAAGATTCATGGGGGTTCATTATATTGCCCAATGTAACTTCTATGCTTGAAATATTTCATAATAAAAATTTGTAAACGTTACACTCTTAGAAAAAGTAGGTCTCTGATATTCTCCAGGTAACCTTCCCACTCTGCTTGGTACCAGGTCCTTCACTATCTGGCGACAAGCTTCTTTTCCAGCCTTGCCCCACCCATCCCCTCCCTCCCAAGGCTCATTTCTGTCGTCTCCTCCAGGAGAAAGCCAAAATAAAGTGCAAGAAAAGCAGAGATGCAGAAAAATCCCATAGGAAATACTTAGGTGTAAGTCCCTTATTTTAGGGGAAAGTAACATATTAAAGGAAACAAAAAATGAGAGGGGGGATAAATTAAAAAACCCCTTTAAAACAAATGATACCACTCTCATTTCATTCTTGTTTGAATATATTACAGAATGGCATTTTTATTTTTTCTAAGGATGGATGGGAAGAAATTCAGTTTCTTAGATTTGGGATAGAAATTGCTTAAATGCTGAAAGCAGCTCTTATATATCACTTCAGTGATTTCTTTCCCCCAAAGTATTTTTATTTATTAATACTGAACTCATTCGAGCCACACAACAACAGGGCAAGGAAAGCAGGTCCAGGAGTCAGACGACCCAGACTCAAATCTTAGCTCTGCTACTTCCTGGCTGGCACACCTTGACCAAGTCATATACACCCTCCGAACTTCAGTTTCCTCATCTGTCAATCAGAGGACACAATAACTTGTATCTCACAGGGCTGTTAAAGAATAACATATGTGAAGTGCTTGAGAAATACATGGTACAGAGCAAACACTTTAAAATGTTAATTATGATGATCATTTCCATTTTGCAGGTGAGAAAATTGAGGATCAGAAGTTATCAGACTTAAGAAAGTACATACACTAAGGACACCCAAGTAAGGCACCATTTCTTCACTACTACAAAGGTAATTTTACCAAAATTTGACAACGGTCTCAAAGATCTGAGGACACCTACCCTGTAATTTGAATAACCATTACCTTCCTTATCCAAACAGTAGCCCATGTCTCCACAACTTACCATATTTAGTAGCTCAGGGCCCTTGACAGATATAAAATTTAGTCCAGACTCATTTGCAACAGCCTAGTAAGAGGAAACAAAAAGATACAAGTAAGACAAATATATAATAAAATAATAACAATAATATGTGATAACACAGGAATTTCTTATTGGTTATATTCCATTTCCTGACTTTTATGGTTGCCTCTTTCAGATTAGGAGAGGAGATACATGGGAAAAACAGGAATGGATAAAAAGAAAATGCTAACCTAAAATGCTCTAAGAATTACTAAGACTAGAAATCAGGTGAAAGTGACACAAAATACTTATGTAAATGTTGTATACATGTGTAGCCCTAGCTTGCAATTCTAGTGAAAGATCACAATCTCTGGATCAAGAAATGCCTTGCCCAATGAAAGCAACAATTCATTCACCTATAAACTTTAATTTAAAAACATTAGTTTTAGTCTTTACCAAGGGTCAGTATCAACAGGCTGTTTTTAATAAAGACTGAACTGCAATTAATAACAATGGTTCAAAGCCAAAGAGAACACATGGCTATATGTGTAGAAAAATCTAAGAATTATAATCTGAATGCAGAGATGAAATCTCTACACAAGGTCACAGCACTTCAAAATGATCAGGTGACAGAGCTCATCCCTATTCTTAGAGCCTGACACCTGAGCTCTAGATCCATAGTCGGCATAATCCTCGGCATCTCCCTTCGGACCTTACAGGTGTATTTCAAATCTATCATTTCCAAAGCAGGACTCCTAAAGCTCTCCCAACTCTCCCCAAACCCATATCCTAAATGCTTTTCCTCCCCATCTCAGTATATACAGTTTCTAGGCCAAAACCTTGGTGTTTCCCTTGATCCCTTGTCTTGTCATGTCACCCGATCGACATGCAAATCCTATTACTAGCTTATTGCTAAAATACATGTGAGCCGGACACGGTCTGTTTCTCTCCTATACCACCACCTCACCCAGGGCACCGTCATCTCCTGTTTGGACGTGCAAAAGCAAAAAATGAACAAATACACACTCCAAAATCCCGACTGGTTTCCTTTCACTCTCGTTTTCCTCCAATCCATCTCCACAGGGGTCAGAGCTCTCTTTAAAAAGTGTACATCGGGTCATACTATTTTACTCCATTTCTCATTTACCTTCCATTACAATTTGAAATATGACAAGCCTGTACTTTGGGACACGACAGTCTCTTTTTGGTCCAGCCACTGGCTCTTCCTCTGGTTCTCGAACTCACCAAGCCCTGTCTCACCCCGTCCAGGATTTTCACAACCACTGTTCCTGCTGTCTGGAGACAGGTCCTCCTTCCCCTGCCTCTTTGCGTGGCCAGCTGCCGCTTCTGGGCTCTCAAACACCCCTGAACAACAGACCGCCACAGCCCTCCCAATCGGTCTAGCACACCAATCTGTTTATCTCCTTCATAACTTAGCTGACTCTGTGAGTTTATTGTTTTCATTTGCTGCCTGCCTCTTCCAGACAATAAATTCCATTAGCATAGGTTCATCAGTTTATCGCGAGCACCTGAACCAACTCCTGGCAAAGAGTGAGCAGCCCAGTAAATCCCTGTTGAACAAACGAACACGCATGCCCTGCCAGGCACAGACTGCTCTCAGTACGAGGGTTACCCCATCTCTCCGTCTTGGTCTTTCCTGCTGCCAATTTCCCAAGTTTCCTGCCTCTCACTCAACATTATTAAGTAAAGGAGAGTCAGGATACATGTCTAATGAAGTCTGACTCATTCACATTAAGTTTTCAACATCCAAATGCTAAACTAAGATTTAACCCATTAATACCCCAATAGTTCCTGAAATTATTACAAATCTTCTTTGGCTTCCAAATGAAATATAGCAAATCTTGAACTCTGTGCCAGGCACTGTTTGCTTCCATACTATATAGCTCCAAACAACTAACTGATTTTTACTATTCTTTTCAGTTTCCTTCTTATCAGTCATTATTTTCAGTGTGCTAGCTGCAGTAATCACATGTCTTTACTTTGTGCTCCTTATACTTCATGCTATATTTATACTTACTGTGTTAGTGTTTAGAAACATTTTGTTATTGTCATTATGAATAAACATAATAACCAAGATCAGCCAAAATATTAAATTTATGCCCAGTTCTCGGTTGCCAGGTTCTGACTGTTAAGTGGTTCTATGGCTTTACTATAGTAACATTTTGCTTCTGCCATTCAGGAACATTTTCTATTATTTCTAGATTCTCAGACAAATAGTCCTGCAGCTTTTGAAGAATCTGATCACAGTGGTGAGCCCTCTCCCTGTAAAAAGCATATATACATGTAATGTACTGTCCGGGCTCTTGGAGGCAGGAAGCTGTGAGGTCCACCCCAGAGTCCTGGGTAAGGTTCCTTGCTCCAAATGGACAGCTACCAGAAATCTGACTGAACAGAGACACATCAAATTTTTCACAGCTGGAGAGAAGGTTGCGGGTTCAATTCCTGGTCAGGGCACATACCTACGTTGCTGCTTAGAGCCCTGGTCGGGCACATATGGGAGGCAACCAATCAATATTTCTCTTTCTGTTTCCCCCTTCCTCTCTCTAAAAATCAATAAACATATCCTCGGGTGAGGGTTTAAAAAAAAGAAAAAGCAAGAAACAAAGCCAGCTATAAGCTATAACTTAAATAACACTCATTAAAAGCTAGAATAGACAGAAAATATAGCTGTTGTGTTAAAACTGATGGGGTTATAGTTGATTAAATGTTTTTCTTTTCCAAATTTTCAATGATGTACTTTTTGTAATTAAAGTAAAAGTGGGGGGGCAGAAGAACTACAGAGACATTTTTCCAAAGAGGATATCAAAGTGGTCAACAGACACATGAAAAGATGCTCAGCATCACTATCATCAGGGAAGTGCAGATCAAAACCCCGGTGAGCAACCACCTCACACCTGTTAGAACAGCCATCACCAAAAAGACAAAGAGACCATAGGTGCTGGAGAGGATGTGGTAAAAAAGGAACCCTAATACATGTATACTGTTGGTAAGAATATAAACTGATCTGACCAGCACGGCAAACAATGGGGCTCCCTCAAAAAATTAAAAATAGATGTACCATACAATCTAGCAATTCCACTTCCAAGAATATACCCAGTGAAATACGAACAGGATTTTGATGAGATATGTGCACTCCCTTCACTGCACTCCCTTCACATTCACTGCAGCATGATTCACAATAACCAACATATGAAGACAACCCAAACACCCTTCACCCTTCAATAAATGAGTGGGTACAAAGCATGTGTTACATAGACATGATGAAATACTATTCAGCCACAAAAAAGGAGGACAGCCTTCCATTTGTGCCCACGTGGCTGGACCTTAAGCACATTAATCTAAGCTAGGGAAGTAAGACAAAGACTGACAAGTACTGTTACTTATATGTAGAACCTAAAAAAGTCACATTTGTAAAAAACAGACAGTAAAATGAGGTCTACCAGGGAATGCATGGGAGGGGTTGGGAGAGATTAAGAAAAAAAAAAGTGGGAAACTTTCCTGAAGAAAATGGTCAGTTTTACTAAAATGTAATTCTAATAGAAATTATATGCAAATATCAGTGTAACATTCAGAATTAAATTCCTGTTATCCTACCTGATAATAAGAAAGGAAATACATACAGCTGAACTCACACCGTACCTTCGCCAGCAGAGTTTTCCCACATCCAGGAGGGCCGGCAAGGAGGACTCCAGCTGGGGTCACCAATCCAAGAGCCTGGAATTGCTCAGGACTACGTACCGGCGCCTGGAAAGTACGATCCCAACAGAGATCCGTTGCAAATGGGTTTCCTACCACGTGTTCAACTGACCTCCAGACACACATGTTCAGCTCGGATCACGGGCCCAGAGGTGAACAGTGCCTGGCACAAAGTGCCTCTGCCCCCGGCATGAGGTGCACAATGATGAACAAAAAAGGCCCTGCCTTTTTAAGTATGAGTGATCCATACTTAAATATAAGTTCTGAAAACATTTTAAACATAAAGGTTTAAAAAAAAATTATCTACAAATTTCTAGCTTATAGAAATTGTAGGTAATGTCCTCCTTTAAGAAACCAGAAGCAGCCGTCGTCTGCACAGTCGAAAGCCAGAGACCCCTGTCCAATATAACCTCCCTGTATTTTCTTTCAGTAGTTATATATCTCTATATAGAGCACACTTCGTTAATGAACCAAGGAATGACCAGTAACGTGGGAAAAACCCAAAGTTTCATGGGCATTATTAAACTGCTTTGACGCTATGAGCTTGACTGAGTTCAGAAAGTATTCCTCGAACAATTTGGTCTTGGTTGAAACCTAAACTTTCACTTTTACTTGCTGTCGCAGAATTCAAGCAGGACCAAATAAGTCCAAAATAGATCCCAGACAAATGATAACTGTTATGGGGGATTAACAATAATACGAAAGAACATGTACATGAAAATACACAGTCAAGTCAATTTCGATCTACAACCTGGTACACACGCATGATTGCTGACCCACTGCACGGGCCCACCGCAGCAAGCTGCAGATAAACCTACCAATATTGCCATGGTGAGCTCATCTCTAACATCTTCCAGGGCACCAATATCTGCCCATGTCACATTAGGGACAGTAACAAAGCCTTCCCTTTTGGCAGAGGGTTGGACTGAGGACAGTGCGACAATGAAATCATTCAATTCAATGCAGAGCCCTTGCAGCTGCTCCTCTGAGAGGGGATCTTGGTCTCTTAGCAACCTCAGCAGACTCTGCAACTCTTCCTGAATGGCAGTAATTGAGAGAAAAAAAGAAAAACCACAAAATTTGTCGAAACATTACTTTTTGTACTTTTAAAAATTATTACTGCAATATTTCTGTAGGATATTGTGACCTTCCATGCATTTAATAATTTTCTCCACTGACACAAGATGTTCATTTTATTCTCAATAGACCATTTGCTTTGGTCAAGGAAAGGTACACCAATTATACTCACATACAGAAGAATGCATTTTGTATCCTCCACTCTGGCTAGCTATGGCAAACAGAGGCAGTTGGCAGAGATTCATTTCAACAACCATGTTATTTCCATTTTTCATTTATAAATATTTAAGAAGCAGCTGAATTTTTATGAAATTAAAACAAAGTTTCCCTGATTGAAGAAAAATTTCATAATATGGTTTCCCCATGGCTTATTAACTAAACAGAAAGCTAGCAATTATCTCGGCCCTCCTGAGTCTTGAACTTCAAAGGCAGATTTCTTTCCTTGTGAAGAATATGAAAGGACAGGTATAAAGAATAACTCTGAGTGACTCAATTTATAAAACCTTTATGTGTAACATTGTAAAAGGAATAAGTTTATTACTACTTTTAACAGATAAGAGTGGTTCCAAATGAGTAAGAAAAATAATTTGAAAACCAAAGGCCTGGATCTAAGTTCCTGCTCTGGAAGGCAGAGGGGGTATGGCTTTGGGCCAAGTCATAGTGTCTCTTAACCTTAGTTTCTTTGGTTATAAAATGAGGAAAGTAATGATACTTACTTAACAAAGTTATATGGATCAAATTATATAACATACAGACGCTCCCTGTGCAAACTACCAAATGCTGTATGAATGTTATTTTGAGTTTTCATGATATATCAAACTCAAAATTTTAACATTAATCTTGGACTGATAATTGTGCCTCTCACATTCACAGGACTGTCTTTCGGAGCCATCTGTAGCTAGGAACAAGGGTACTGTCGCATCAGCACTTTCTAGTCCCCCTAACCAAAAGGTAGCCAGGAAGTAGGACTGAATGCCCAATGCTCGAACAGGAGCTGGGGAACTTCCCACAAAATGTGGGCCACGTGTCTCTGCTGTGGGGCTCCTGTGTGAATTCTGCTGTGAAAGGTGAAAGCCGAGAGCAGAATTAGACAATATGTAAATTAGTGAGCACAGCTGCACTCCAATTTAACTTTCACTTACAAAAACAGGTGGTAGGCAGGTGGGCCATAGTTTGCCAAGCCCTGTCTACTCTAGATCTATTTTCATAATTAGTATTATGAAATGAATTTATTCAGGATAAACCCCCCCAAAAAATTATAATAAAACAACTTGTAATTTTGAAATTACAAACATGCTGGGTATAGCTGATAACTATTCTGAAGATAAAATGCCAATATAACAGAAAATCATAAACTTCAACTACACTGACGCTTACCTGTATGTAGGATAACAGAAACGAGGTAACTGTGTAAAAAGTACCTGAGTTTTATACGTGGGCTCAGCTCCCATCCTTTCCTCCTGGCCTCCTTCAAGTGGCTGACCTTCAGTCGTTGTATCTTTCCTCTGCTCGCCCTGCAGCCGCATTAAGACCCTATTGACTGCACACATGGCTGCCTCCCGGCAGAGAGCCATCAGGTCGGCCCCGACAAAGCCTGGCGTTAGGTGTGCTAAGTGACGAAAATGGAAAGTTTCAGGAAGTCTTAGTTTTCTGCACAGAGTTTGAAGTATTCTGTAGAAAAGACAGGGAAAAAAATTCAGATTCCTAAACTACTAGTAAAAACAAGTCACTGCAGACATTTATTTGAAGTCCTTGCTCCCTGTCAGTGGTATTTAAATGGTACAGTGTAAGATCAAATAGCTCATTCATTCAACAAATGTTGAATCACTATTACATATCCCACTTTATTCCCCTAAGTATTAAGGTAACTATCTGCTTTATTACAAATATTATTAAATGTTGTGAGAAATAAAAATAGATTTTTTAAAACTAGTCTGTCTTTAAGAATTTTCCAGTATTTCAGAGTAAATAAAATAAGTGATTTATGTGGATACTTTAAGAGAAGATTAAATAGACATTTACTAGAAATAAAAGCCTCCAAACTCAAACCATTAATTGTATTCATTACAAAAAGTTATGCTGATATATACTTTAATATCCAATTTCATATTAGAACAGTTATTTCTTCAAAAAATAGTCAAATAGTTACACAGGAGAAGTATTTAGGGCTAGTGTCATGATGTCTTCAACTGTCTTTCAAATGCCTTGGCAAAAAAAAAAAAAAGGTACATACACACATATCACAAATATATGTGTGTTTTTATGTAGAGAGTGACAACAAACATGGCAAAGTGTTAAGTGGTAAACTTACCTGAAGTGTGTATAGACATTCATTGAATTATTCTTTCAACTCTTCTGTAGGCCCGAATTTTTTCAAAATATGGTCATTGACAAAAGCCCTTTAAGGACTTTGCAGGTGACAGAATATAGGAAATATAGACACAGGGTTTTATCTAGTGGGGGTGACGGGCTCCCCTGTGTCTTTGTCTTCACCAAGAAGTTTGGCATTTAAACAAAGGACTAAAGAACATGACCTTTCTGTATTGGAAACATCTCAAAAGCAAGGACTTCTAATTCTTTATATTCCTTTTATTACCTACCAGAATAGTATATACACATACAATATGCACAATACATGTTTGCTGAATATATGCAAACAACTTTAATATCAAATAATATTTTGCTGCAGTTATAAAAAAGTCAGTACACAAAACTGAATGTCTAAGTAACTGTTTAAAGGTTATCTATGTGGGAATGCAATTAACAGGCATGTAGATGACTATGACTACAGTGGCTGAAGAAGAAATGGCCAACCAGTCAAAAGCTGAAGCCACATTAAGTACAAGAAGGAAAAAAGGGTGACACGTGTTCCTTCCTAACCCTTTCTCCTTTCCACAGCACCTGTTTCCTGCGGTCATGAAGTCTCCCCTTCTTTCACTGCCCCCGACTATTTCCTTTCACTACGTACTACCTTTCCTAAAAGCTGCTGATCATGTCCACCAATTTTAGTGTCATTAACTTAAGCATTACATAGACAGTGTTTCAAAACATTTCTTTCCTCGATTTCTACTCCTAAACAGTGCCGCTGAGACATCTTTAGTTACTGACATGTCAGTGGACTTCTTTGCTCTTGTAACATTCAACACCAATGACTAGGAAAAGCTGGTTCTACCGTAAAACCCAGGTTTCAACTCTCTGGCTGCAATTTAGTTATTTTCACAGAACCATGGTCTTAGGCAGGTTAGTACAACAGGTTAAAGTCTGGCAGTCAGAGTCAATCTACATGTGAACTGAGCACTACTCTAGTCTACATGCCAGGCACTGTCCCCTGGCTGGCCGACCAAAATGAAAAATGCAAGCCATTGTTAATAAGACTGGACAAGTGAGTATGGATATGTAAGTCCATTATTGCTACTGAAAAACAGTCTGAAACAATTATACGGTCAAATGAATAAGTTATTTTCTTAAAGCATTAATTTACTTTGGGTTTTTTCCCTTGCCAAGTCAACTAAACTGGGGGAAAAAAAAGACACGGTGGGGGGCGGGGGGCAGGGGACGATGAGGAGAAACTACATGTGTTTCCTACCCCTCAATTTCAAACCATTCAGCTCAAATGACAGAGTGGTACACAAACTTCACTCTATAAGAGTTACCTTCGCCCTGGCTTGTATAGTTCAGTGGATTGAGCGCCGGCCTGTGAACCAAAGGGTTACAGGTTCGATTCCCCAGTCAGGGCTCATGCCTGGGTTGCGGGCCAGGTCCCCAGTAGGGGGTGCATGAGAGGCAACCACACGCTGATGCTTCTCTCCCTTTCTCCCTTCCCCTCTGTCTAAAAAAATAAATAAAAAAATAAAATAAAATAAAATAAAATAAAATAAAATAAAATAAAATAAAATAAAATGTTACCTTTCCCTAGATGCTTCATCTGGGATACCAAGGCATATTTCCCGGTCAAACCTTCCTGCACGTCTCAAAGCAGGGTCTAACGAGTCTGGTCGGTTAGTAGCTCCAATGACGAGGACACGGGCTGTAGCAGCTACATTATTCAGATCTAGTAAGAACCAGACACAGGATGAGTGGTGAACAAGATTCTTTGACACTGAGGACAATAATGCTTACACATGTCATTTAAGTGGTTAGAGAGAAACTACTACACATTTTAAAAGTAGTATACATAGATACAGTTAACATTCACTGAATGTCTGATATGTGAGGAAGATAAATGCAAATGGTCCTCAGGTAGCTCACAATCTAGTGAGGAAAAAATAGATCTGTGACACATAATAAAAGGTATGAACGAAGCACTACAGTAACACGATGGAAGATGAGCAATGGAGAGCTGATGGAGGAGGTAACAGCCCAGCCTCGAAGGACAGGATATCAATACAAAGAGTGATAGGTAATGAAACTGTACATGGGAGAAATAGTACGAGTGACAGCACAAGGAGAGCAGTCCAATCACGGGGCATCTGGGCAAGACAGAGGAGTATGTGTCTCCAAATAGGCTCATGGCATTAATCTGAAATGGGTGGGAAGGGAGATACAATATAATCCTCCGTTGCTCTGGCTTAATCCACAGATAAATTTTAGGGACAGAATAAGGGGTCCAGTGTGTCTTTCATAAATATTATTTCTCCCAATTGAACCAGGGTAGACCGGCAAGGAGTGTAAGAGCTTACATTCCCTTACAGGTAATAAGAAGCTAATTAAGTACTCTAACAGCCAAGCCATGAGGAGTTCAGAGTATATTCTTTAGCCAACAGGAAGCCATGAAAGTTTTTCTAAAAAGATTTATGTTCTGAAAAGATAATTCTAATAATAATTTTGAACAAGTAAAGAGGAATAAAAAGAAAAGCATTTGTTGTGATTTGACAATAATCAGATGAGAGATGAGTGAAGGCAGGAACATTAATGATGTAATCTTTTAGGAAAGAAAAAAGGTTTGTTTTTTCCTCTGAGTTTTATTCTATTAGAATGTTTTATATCTTTGCATATTACTTATGCTATTAAAAACAAAGACAATTATTAGCTCAAAGCAAATTCATTATTTTAAACTGACCGTCCATGCAGGTTAGAAGCTGGGCTACAATCCTTCGTTCCATATCTTTTGAGGCAACTTCTCTTTTGGGGGTAATGGCATCAATTTCATCAATAAAAAGGATACAGGGTGCATTTGACTAGAAATAAGAATATCACAAAAGGTAATCATAAATGTATTTTCTATACTGCAGCATAGTTAACTATATACATGTTTTAAAATTTGAAAGTTCAAGGATCATCACCAAAAAATAACCCTGAAGAAGGAAGGCAGTTCACAATGTATTGCTTCTGATTTTTATCTGACTTAACAGAGGCAAGATCCTTACAAGAGGCTCCATATGGGATAACACATTTACAGTGTTCTAATCAACTCATGTTTTGTGATGATAAATCTACCAAAATTCTTTTGAAATGAGGCATATCTGCTGTGCTATGAAATATAAATTATATGTTTATAAACTTCAAATTAGAAAACCTAAGCTTACTACAAATGTTATATATGTTCCTACCAACAGAAAAATATCCAAGCTTTTCCCTAGAATCTGTTATAAGAGGAATTTAAAAAGCACTAGCGGCTCTAACTTATTTTTTTATTGTGGTAAAGTATACATAATGCTTACTATTTTAATCGTTTTAAGTGCATAATTTAATGGTATTATGTTGTGCAACCATCGCCAGCGTCCATCTCCAGAACTCAGTCGCCACCCACACTGACACTCGCAGAGGCTCATTTTGAAGATTACACTGAGTAAGGAAAGATGGTCGAGTTCCTGTACAGCTTCACCTTTAGTCTTTTTAAAAACAAACTAGATAGAGTTAGGGTAGAGTAAGTTAAGGTGTAAGCACCAACTACCTGGACTAAACTCAGAGAGGCAGAACGCAGATGGTGGTTGTCAGGGACAGGAAGGAGGGGAAAATGGGAAGTTAGTGTTGAATGGCGGAGCTTCGCATTGTGGTTATACAACAATGTGAGTGTACTCAATGCCACAGAACTGTACACGTTAAAATGTTTAACATGATAAAGTAAATGTATCTACCACAATAAAGACAAGGAAAAAAGATAAGGATCAGTTAAGATAAAAACTTTAAATAAAAATATCTATAAAGCGCAGCTCATTCTTGGTTATTCAGTGACCAGGAGTGACACTGAGGATGCTAACAGACTATCCGCCTGGCTAAGACTCAACACCATGGGGACCTCTGCTATCCTACAGGAAAGAGATTTGGCCACCCCTAGCTGGCTCTCTTCCCAATCCCCCTCATGACCGTGTTCACAGAGAGGCAGCCACGACTACTGGGAACGTGGTCAGTTACAAGAGGAAAGTTTTAGAGACCAAAGGTCCCAGAAAACAAGCACAACAGTATTTATCCAAGGCCTGAAAAACTGAATGAGAAAAAGAGGAAGAATAAGAGTAAGCTCAGTACTGGTTCAGAGAGAATTGCACAACCTAAAGATGTATTTTTGCCTCTTTTATCTTCATTCATCATTTTGTGTTTGCTGTGTTTATGTAAAGCCATAAACACAAGCTTTACTACTTATTTACTAGCTCCTCTTGGAAAACAGGTAATACCTGGAAGAGTTTAGCTTTGCTTTGCACAGTTACGTGCCCTTCCCACCCTTTCTCTGTCCGCATGTCCACATCTTCCTTATACTGTCCACATGTCAAACCAAGCAGGCAGCATCTATATTCTTGTTATTTTAAAAAATACTTCCTGCTAAATTATAATTTCTCTGCTAATTTCATGTCAGCTTCTAGCAGTTGCACTGGCCATTTTCACTGACTCCTCTATATTCTGGGTACAAATAATGACATAAAATTAAAACTCTCCCTCATTTGTAGTTTTTAACCACTGTGGTGGCTGGTGACACCCAAGCGTGCATAACGTTTACAGGTGTGTGCTGTGTACTGGGCACTACACAGAAGGTTCTAGAAGAATCCTCTCCTTTAATACTTTCAAGCACCCCATGAGATTTCAGTAGTACTATTAATCTAGTTTCTAGTACAGAAACTAAGGGTTAGAGTGGTTAAATCTCTTGTCTGAGATGACACAGTTAGTACATGGTGATATAAAGATTTGAACCCATGCTTCAGACTTGAAAGTAGAGACAATTGTCCATGACACTATCCTGAAGAGAAAACTTTAACTGGACACAATGTAATCTTCCTCAGAAGTTCTTAAACATCCAAATTTGATAACATGAATTACAACTAGGATAAATTCCAAGCTGTTATTCTCTGGTGACAGAATTTTCTTTTCACAGCTTCAATTATACAGAGAAGAATTTATCTTGGCACTGTTATTACTGCTTGTATAATGTGAAAATTCTAATATTAAAAATTTTCACATTGCTTACAAGTTGTCTGGCAAACCTAAACTGTGGAAAGTAAAAGTAAAAGAAATTATCACAAGGACAATCTATTTTCAGTATACACTACTGGGTGTGACAGCCCAGAACTTCTCACCAGAAGTTCTTATATTTATGTTTGGTTTCAGGTTAAACAGACTATTTTATTCAACGGTCTGTATCATTAAATCTACTTTAAATATTTAGTTATCATGGGTAGCAAATTACCATGCATGAAAGAAGGGCCAGTGAATAGGTAATAAATACTAGCATTCCGGAAAACAGGATCTGCACTATAATCTTGTACAATGTGACAGTCTGACATTAGTCACTGGCTGACTCACCACAGCTTGTTCAAACAGTCCTCTAAGCTTCTGTTCAGATTCTCCAGATACTCCAGACACAATCTCCGTGGCAGCTACTTTCAGAAGTGGAAGGTCAAGTTCCTGTGCACAAATATATAAAAGAATGACCAACTTTTAAAGCTTTAACTTCCCTCCTTTTTCCTTATTCAGTTCCTCTCTCAAAATTACATTTTAAAGATTTTATTTATTTATTTTCAGAGAGAGGGAAAGGAGGGCAAAAGAGAGGGGGAGAAACATCAACTGGTTGCCGCTCGCACACCCCCACCTGGGGACCTGGCCCGCAACCCAGGCATGTGCCCTGACTGGGAATTGAACCCGCAACCTTTTGGTTTGCAGGTCGGCGCTCAATCCACTGGGAAATATCAGCCAGGGCTCAAAATTACATTTTAAAAATGACTAATTTCCTGAGGAACGTCTTTTTGTGTTGGTCTGGTAAAAAACTTTATTAAAAAATCTATGGTTTTACTCAAGTACATCAACAAGATGTCTTCCACTTGTTTTTACTTTACAGCTGTTACTACAAAACTGTTATCGTCTCCTCTGAATAAAGGGTCTTGATTCTCAAGATGTTTCCCCCGACTCAGAATAAAGCCAAAAAAATTTATCTGTCGGAAAGGAAACAGCAGGGGTTGTGACACAGTTGTCCCACACACACTCTGTCAGCACCTCCCTACCCCAAACCCAGGTAAGGAGCCAGTTACCAGTCAGAGGTGGGAGCTCTGCAAGTAAAGGAAGAGAAACTACCATTGTTTCTCCTGAACAAATGGCGACAAACCTGCCTAACTCCTACTCACTCTTCTGGCCATCTTGAAAGTCCACCTCCGTAACCATATTTTTTTTTGACAACAACTCTTAACTTGGGTATCCCACCAACAATCACATGGCACGCTGCACTTCTTATGTCTCCCACTTATTACAATTGTAACTATGCAGACATTTATTTGCATGGATGACTGTTTAATGTCTGTCTCTCGCAACAAATTGAAAAACTCCTTAAATACAAAAACTGGGTTTTATATTTTATATTTATATCACTGTATTTCAATGTCTGGCATGCAGCAGTCGCTCAACAGATTTATCCAACAAATGAATAAACGAGGCAAATCCATCAAGTTCTCCTACATAAAGGATTTTGTTTCATGGAGCACTAATCCATTAGGGAGCAGTATAGCACCCTGTTCCTCAAACTGAAATCACTCAGACATTTTGCATTTTATCTCCTAATACAGTTTCTAAAAAATCTGATGGGACTAAAATAAGATTGCTAACTTTTATTTTGCCAAGAGAGTATCTATTTTTAGAAAGGATATGTTAACCCTAAAAAGTATAAGATCATGATCTTAAATGAAAATTTTGAATAAATTTAGCTCTATAAAAAAACAATACATCCATAGTTTTCTTATTTTATTGCTCTACAGAACCACTGGCTTAAAGAGAAAGGGAAATAACTAAAATGTAAAATGTAAATGTGTTTTTAAAAAAGGGTTGTTCACAGCTATACGATTTTACTTCCCGCACAATCCTTGCCATGTAAATGACTGGGTACATTTAAAAAAAAAAAAAAAAAA